>JASSUY010046471.1:0-24478 GCA_032466535.1 Forpus xanthops | reverse complement strand
AATTGTTTTTTTAAAAAAAAAAAAAAAAAAAAAAAAAGAAAAATTACTTAATTTCATCATAACTAAAGAGGTACCTTTAACTTAACCAGATACATCTTTCCACGATGACTTAACAGAAATTCCCATCAATAAAAGACTTGAAAAGCTTGACAGCTTTAGCTTCTCAGGCCATCAGTAGCAAAGAACATTCAAGAAGAGCAAATTGCAGAGGCAAGTTAAAATATATTTCCCAGTTACTACATATGAATCACTTGAGAATCAACAAAGACGTACACTGTGCAACACTGGTCATACGCACACTAAAGGAGTATCTTCTCATCTTGCCCCAGAAAAAGTGAGAAATCAAATGATCTAGTAAAAATTAAACCCATTCAATTCAGTTAAATTCAGCAGGACAGATTTGCTTGACAGTTTTAGCATTACAATTCCCATGAAGTCAAACGGAAATGCATTGCTTCAGCTTAGCAGGACTTGGCATAGCAAGCAGTTTTCTACTGCTCATTCTGAGTACCAGCCCATGAAATGCTGCATCTCTAACTTCCATATGGCTACATCTTAAGTAAGATTACACAGTTCTTTTGCATCTTAGCATTTTATTCTAAGTATTTAATTCATGGCACAACCTGAGTCAGACTGTACTATCCGTGTCTTTTTCTGGCATTTTGTTTTTCATTCTGTATTTATGCTCTCTCTCAAAGATGTCCAACACTTAGGATTTGATCTAATGATGCCCCTCCATGACAGGCTTTCCATTAATTTCAACAGATTTTGGCTCAATCTCTTGTTGTCAAGTTTATGAAACAGGAAGTTTTATAAATTAGCAATATGTAACTGGCAGTTCCACCTGGCCTTTGTAAGGAGCTCACATTATTTTCAAACATGTTAGGATACACAGACAAATGCAATATTTAAATCAATAAAAGATGGACTTATAAGTAAACACCTAAACTGAAGTCACTCTGGCACACCTTATTCTGGTAAACAGTAGTAATGCTCTTGCAGAAACCCAAAGTTTTGCACCAAGGCTCCAGCACTAAGGCAAAGTATGGCTAAGCACACAGGAATGGGAATAACACACAGCATGACCTAAGCACGTACACGAGTTTCACCAAACTGTCCAGAAGTCTGAGAGCAGAGTTCCCCACAGAAGCACTGGCACAAAACAAGGAATATGAAAGATAAGGTGTGGCTATAGGCACAAAGATTTCAAGGCAAGCAAGCAGCCGAGAGGAGTCATGCAACATTCTCCCAGCAGAGGAAAAATAATTACATTCAGTTCTTCAAGCAACAGGTTGAATAAACACAACAGGAAATTAGAAGTGTGTCTCCCTCAAAAAACTGACACAGCAAGAACTACCTTAAGAGACACAACCATCTCTTAGCCCGTCAGTACTATGATGATTTTCCTGTCGATTCTAGAAACGGAGGGATAGCCAGACTGCTTATCCAGTGATTCATATTCCTAGCATATGGTAACACTCTTTCATGTAGTACTGATCTCATTGAGCAACCTTAGCTGTCTTCAATTAGAGGGCATGGCAAGTACTTCATTAATTTAATTTAGCCTTATGTAAAGCAGAGGGATTATATGAAAGCAAATTAAAAATGAGCATAAAAAGCAGAAAAATATGTCTGCTCCTTTGCTTGCTGGCTTAGCCATGGGGATATGGTGCTGCTTCTTTGCATTGGGATTTATTTTCTCTATAAAGTACTTTACAAGGTTCACTTGAAAAAGCTCAACAGAAGGAGATTTCAAAAATATGTTAATTGAATGTTGACAGGAATCTCTGTGGATGCCCACAAAAGCAAAATGCTCAGGAAATATCTGTTAAAATCTCCAAAATTGTGCAGGAAGACTAATTTTAATCACACATTTCTGGATTTATTTTTATGAATCAATGTCACATCAATCTTCTTTGGCCTTTTATTCCAAACTGCTATGCATGGAGCCCTGCTAGAAAGGCACACACAGCACTGACAAGCTGGTGCATGAGCCTTGAGTTAATGTATGATGCATGTAAAAAAACTGCTGTCTTCTTGCTTTTTACAGAAGGATTATGAAGACATAAACTCACACACTCTGTATGGCTTTTTTTTTTTCTTTGATGGTTGGTTTCTTTTTTGCTCCCCCCCCTTTTTTTTTTTTTTAGGGGGGGAGGTGTTTTGGTTTTGTTTTTTTTCTACTTCTTTTTTTTTTTTTTTCACTTGTTCCTACTAGTAATGTAGCTCAGTTTCATCAGGCTTCCCTTTCTGTAGAAGGGACTTCTTCATTGCAAAACAGTAGTCCATTCCAGGAGATAGATGAACTATCTTTAAACAAGCCAGATGGGACACTGCTAGCAATGGCAGCAGAGAACAAAACTGAAGCAGATAAATGTACTGCAATTCTCCACCTAGATGTACTCAAAATTTGAGTGGGAGATTAAAATCTTCTCTATGCACTAGTGTGAACAATTCTTGAGCCAGTCTCCACCTGATCTTCTCAGTTACCACATGCATTGCCTATAGAAATGCTGCACAATGAACACTGAACCAGAATACAGTTTTCAGTGTGATCAATACTGTACTGCAAATTAAAGAATTTTTTTTCCATAGGAGCTCTATAGCAAGGATTAAATATGCTTACTTTGCAAGCATACACTTTGTTCCATAAATATGATATACAAGTATTGATACACTCTTACTTACCAAAACAGTGATAGTTCTGTAACAAAAAGGGTATGTCTTGCCGTTTGCACAGCAGTTATAATAAACTGCATCACTCTACTATTTTATCACTAATACAGTTCAATCTTCACAGATGTTCTGTAATATCAACTTGTGATAATATCACTAACAATTGAAGCAATTTACATTCAGAAAAGAAGAGGTTCATATTCCAATCTTGTTAAGGGAAGCACGAATATATAAGCATAAATTTCAAAAACATAACCTAGTAAGAATAATGGAGTAAGATGAAAAAAAAAAAAAATTAATCCATTACAGATTGCAAATACATTTCATCTGATAGAGATGCTGTAAGGAAAACAAATTGTGAATCCCCAGCACTTACTATCTTGGCTAACAAAAAGCCCTGAAAATCACAGTCACAGGGAGATTTGCCTAAGAAAAGCCTGCATGCTTAGGAGCAAACAGTAAACTGGCAGAAGGAAAGAATACTTGCTGACATGACAAAATGTTTTTTGTCAAAGCTCTGGAATATGTAGCATCACAGCTTGACAGCAAAAGCTCTGCAGGCCTCTACCAAAGCCAAATGTAATTAAGTGTACTTACATGTACTCTCTGTGCGCAGAATGCACAGCAGCTGCGTTGCTGTAACGCCACAAAACTATCGCTGAAGACAATACATCCAGTGTAGCATCGAACTGAAAGAGATAGAGAGTCAATTGTTTTGTGGACCATTAAATGTCCCCTCTACTAGTAATAATGCACTTACTATCCTGTTGCACTGGCAGAAAGCAGCTTCAAATAAACAATTCTAATGAAAGCAGAATTTACATTTATTAAATTAATCTTCATGGCTTTGCCATGTTTTATTGCCCAATTATATACCTCAGAGCTCAGGAAGTCAATCAAGGGATTAAAAAATTTTTATTTGTAATCCATCACCTCCAGAGAAATTCAGAAAAAAAAAAAAAGAAAAGAAAACCCCACCAGTGTGCCATTGTGACAACATGGCAGTTATGTCTGATTCTTATGCAAAGACTCTTGAAAAAAAAAAAAAATAACATAACAAGTGCTTGAAAATGCCTGGCAAGCATTTCTTTTTCTGGCAAAGTCATTAATTTTCTGCAGTAGAAGGTTTTGTTTCAAACCAAGCAAATATTAACTTTATTTCAAAATCCCATTGCATCCAGATTTTGTATTATTCTGGGTCATAAACAGAATTGCCATGCTTGTATTAATGAACGCATGATGGCAGATAACACCAAAAACCAGGCTTGTCCACTGTAAGAATTTTCTTTGTCAAGTCAAACTTTATACAGTGTCAATATAACCTTCAAATTTGAAAGCAAAAGACAGATTACTTTACATCAGTAATTTTACTTCACATTAGGAATTCTTTCCTCTGTCACTGATCAAGAAAGTCATGGCAACTACTGGAGACAGAAGTTGTCATCCCGAAGTCAACTAGAGTTTTACCATAGACTTCAATCAGAAAAGGGATATACAGAGTTCAGAGGGGAACTCTAAAATTGGGCTCAACTTAAATAACAGAAGTGATTAAGGTGATTTTTGTAGAACAAAAAAATAAAAAACATATCTGGTGGACAATATCTATTAATGACAAGATGTAAGCATTGATATTAACGTTAACATTAGACTTAGTAGTCAGAAACTGAAAAAGTGTAACCAAAGCATCTTTACTAATATTTACAAGTTGTCAGTTCAACAATATTTTATCTAATCCATCACTGACTTCACACACCTTGCCATGAACTTTTAACAAGAAAAATACAGTATTCTATTTTGGGGGGTATGAGTGGGGGAGGGGGAGATGGGGAAGAAAAAAGACAAAGGGTATTTAAATTGTATCTTTACTTACAGCAAATCCAAATGATGATGCACTGTATCTCATTATGGAGACAGCTAAAGGAAAGAAAATATTATTTAGAAATACTTTAAATATTTTTTGTATCCTTTCTTCTTCTCTCATCCAAGTTACAAAACTATTTTCAACATATGGGCTTAGCATCACCCAGTTTACCCCAGAATCACTGAACCATAACTTCAGACTCTCAGAAAACTTAACTTTTATCAATGCGCTCTCTGCTCCAGCTAGGCACAAAGTCCACCTGAACTGGCTGATAGAAAACTATGAAGGCCTATCTAGACTTTTTGACTGCCACCTTTTTTGACAAAAACCCCAAGGGCAATTCACACAGCCCCAAGAATTGCTTCAAAATCCATCAGAGTAGTTACTTCCAATGGCAAAATCATTAGCAGAAAAATAATTTGCCCAGCTCTCATTTTACCTGCATACTGCCTCAAAAAAAAATAAATGAGACTTTAAAAATGGTCTAATATCACTTTTACTCCATACAACCTAATTCTACTATCTCGCAGTTCCAAATTCTAGGAGGTATTATGGCAGGTACCTTTAAGTAGCCCAGAAGAATACGAGGTGAGAAGCAGGCAGCAACAGAATAGACCACTTGCTGGACTTCATCAAACTGGAACTCTCACAGGCTACAAGCAACATCGTGGCTGTGTCAAGCTCTCAAGCATTGAGCAGCTCCAGCCTTCTGTGTTTTGCAGACAGTTCAGTGAGAACAGGACTAACTGAACCTGTGCTCCCTGAATAAAACACACAGCACTCTAGCTCCAGTATTAAGAGCACTTGGGATAAAGCCCAAAATGATTGATTTTACTACTCTTTTAGGAACAGATACTAACTAGCTTACTAAGAAAAATACGTTTTTTGTAAAAATAAAAATACTTCAACTAAAACAAAGGACCAGATTCATCAACGACTTTGTCAATGTCAGACTGACAAACACAATATCTAATTTTCAGTATTCCAGTATTCATTAGAACAGCTTGGCAGAACAGAGCTGCTATGGTTTAACTGTTCTTTTCAGTAACAGCAAGCTGCAGTTCTATGGCACTTATCTGGATAAAGAGAAATTAAAATCTTGGAAAAAAATAACCCTTTTCTTACTGATCTAAGACCTAACTGTGGCCACAAGGATGCTGGACATCACAAATATTTAGATTTTTATTACTACAGTTGGCCAAATCACATAGAGAAGTCAAGTTCATTTCTAGATTCCCATTTTCTCAATGTTGAAGAGTACTGAAGCAGTGCGGATTTACATCTCCCTCTCATTGTTAAATCATGATTTCCAACACTTCATCTCCTAGGTGAAAAATGAAGTATACTTCTTGGCCAGACTTGCCTGGAATTGCTACACTTGACAAGCTGATACTAGCTTCCAGTGATCCAGCTACAAATTTGACCACTTCACTGCCTAATAAATTACCTACCAAACTGCATGCCTCCTTAAAGACATACATTTTCAAAACCTACAGAAGCTGCATCAAAAAAAAAAAAAAAAAAAGTATGGGCATTCACAGGTACACACATGCTTGCAATATTCCTGCCATTACTGCTTTCCTATGTTGCAGCTCAAAGCCACATTTATATTCCTACTTCTAGCCTACCTCTGTAGTAGAATTAGCTTCTCAGATTTTACTAAATTGCCAGCTTTCCTCCCCACTCTAATTCAAACTTAAATTAACTCTATGGTTCCCTAAAAAATTAATATATCATTTCTAAGAGTGATGAAGTACAGATAGCCACACCTTAGAAGTGCTCTAGGTAGCACACTTTATAGCATAAGGTTTTAACATGAAAGAACTGTCTTTATTCTTAATAGATTCTGACACAGTGATTATCCATAGCACTAACGCACAATCTGTTTCACCTGACCTATCTAAAACAGTAATGAAGTATTAACTAATGGTGTTGCAAGTCTGCTTAAACCTTTTTGTTAGCTAGTGAATACAACTGGTGGAAAGATTTTCCAAGGCCTGGTACCCTACAAGAATAACTTGCAGTGATACTAAGCCATAATAAAAGTAGTAATGAACATTTTAGCACTGGAAAAATAGTATTTTGATATTATTTATTTACCTACCCTGTGGAGATGGACTTGGGGGTGTATCATGATGAGAAGCTCAATATAACCCAGCAATGTGCATTTGCAGCCCAGAAACCACCCATATACTGGGCTGCATCAAAAGAAGCATAACCATGCGGTCAAGGGAAGTGATCCTGCCCCTCTACTCTGTCCTCGTGAGATCCTCCCTGAAGTTCTGTGTAAAGATGCAGGACCCCCAACATAAGAAGAACACGGACCTGTTGGAGAGATTCCAGAGGAGGCCATGAAGATGATAAGAGGGTTGGAGCACCTCTCCTATGAAGACAGGCCGAGAGAGCTGGGGTGGTTCCTGAGAGCCTGGAGAAGGCTCCAGGGAGACCTCAGAACAGCCTTCCAGTGCCTAAAAGGACCTAGAAAAAAGCTACAGAGGGAATTCTTACAAGGGAAATTAGTTTTAAGGCAAGGATAAAAGGCCTGAATCTGGAAGAGGAGGGATTCAGATCAGGTATTGGGAATTCTTCACTGTGAGGGTAGTGAGACACTGGAACAGGTTGCCCTGAGAAGCTGTGGCTGCCTATCCCTGGCAGTGTTCAACAACAGACTGACAGCAACCTGATTTAGTGAAAGGTGTCCCTGCCCATGGCAGGCAAGTCAAAACTAGATGATCTTCAAGGCCTCTTCCAACCCAAACCATTCTATGATTCTGTTTACAGGGTATGCCACTGAACACAGGTTGACACAGACTGACTCTAATGATGATGACTCCCTTCCATTGAGGCACTGAAGATGAAGGGACTTTTAGGGAAGTCCTTATAAGCATCCAAGCACTTCAGATCCCCAGGCAAAAGAATAACCAGTGGACCTTATGCCTCCAGAAACACTGCTGTGCTCCAGGATCAATGTATCAATTTATGGCACTGCAGGAAATGGATCACAGAGCTTTTGCTGAACCCTCACCCTCCTCCTTATTCCCAGTACATATTTACAGTTACTCCCAGATGAGCCTCTGATGTAAAATAAAAGAGCCCCAAGAACAACAACAACAACAACAAAGGCACAAAACAAACAAAAAAAAACAACCCACAAATAAAAACTCATCTTCATATTGAATCAGTACAATGGTGGGAAACAAGCAATGAGTAAAGAACAGAACAGGCACCTTGAAAATCCTGTGGAGCCACTGTATACATTTAGCAGTTACACTGCCATGACAGCAGGAGCCTGCTTTTAGCTATTTTATTGCCTAAATTGGACAGCATTTTATTACCTCTACAACGAAGCAGATAATCCTAATGCATTTTCCTGACATTTGTAAATGGAACTTGCAAGCAAATACTAAAAATAGAGCCAGCCCAGTAAGCTGCAAATCTACCACTGCCTCAACCTGCACAGCAACATCAATCTGTGAAGTCTGCCAAACCTATACATCAGATTTTGCTGTAATTCCTATACCCCTTCCAAGCTGATTCCAAATGAAGAAAAATACCTCATTTTCCACACATTCTACCCTCAACAAACTAAGAGATTTATTCATTTCCATTAACTAGGGCCCTAACGCTAAAAAAATTATTTCAGTTTAACTCCTCAGGCATCTAGCCTCCCACCAGCCTTCAACAGCTTCGATCCATCAAAAAATATGTTCCTGGAAAAACAGGCCCTGCAGTGGCCATGGGCCTCTCATCTCCTTTGCTGCATTCAGAGAGCACCCTGGGACCTTTCTGCACAAAGGTAGGAGGAAAGAAACAGGACAGGAAAGTAACTGCCTCCATGTCTCCTGTTTGTTTGGGATTAAGTGTGGCTACAAACATGTTGGTACATACAAACAGCTCCCCCTCCTGTCATGAAAATCTCCTACCTACTCAGAGAGGGGAGAATTATTTTTAGGCAGCTCCTCTTGATGGGACAATCACTCCATCAGGTCTCTCTGAAACAAGTGTTTTTGAAAGACACGTCTGGGTGTCAGGACATAAACATCATACCTTCAAAGTACAGGATCTGCACTTAGCAGAAATCAGGCAGACAATCTGAACACCAGTGAAAGTGTTGGGTTTATTTCTACATAAATTATCATGCATATATTGCAGGTTTTATAGAATGACAAGAAAGAGAAACTGGAAATTGTGCTGAATCAGAAGAGAAACTGAAATACAGTCTGTATTCATTGCCCAATGTTGACAAAACATCAAAACTTAATGTTACAACAAATATTTCAAAATAAAGCCATTCCAAGAAGAGGAAACCAAATGACTAACACTTTCTAAAATTCCTGTGCAACAAATGAAGGCAAAAAACAGACATGACTCCAATACCATTTATAGTTGTAAAAAAAAGCTGCTGACTGGGACTAAGAGGTACACATGCATTTCCCCAGGCACTTCCTGTCCTCCCAAAAATTTTAGGAGAGCAAAATTTAAGGATTCTTATGCACATGTTCAAAATTTCTGCATTCAGCACAGCAGCTACAAATGGCGACTCAACATCCAGTGCCTCAGACACAAGTCTGCCAGACATATAATCGATGTGGGGAGACCCAGTGCTATCCATCATAGCCGTATTTCCACACCCATATTTCTATCTCAAAGTCATTGGCAAAATTAGACCAACCCTATCTACACAAAATCTTCGGCTCATTTCCCAGTTTATAATTGCATCAACATGTAAAGAACAGTTACTGTATTTTCCAGTCTGTCTCTAATATCCCCTGGACTACAGGCAGGGCTGGAACCTCTGATTTCTAAATGCAAATGAATTCTCAAAGCATACAGCTAAGGAGCCTAGGATTTACAACCCACTTCCTTCAAAAAGGAAGTGCAACCCTAACAAAACTATTAAACAGCTTTACCTTTTCCTTCAAGTTTTTTCAGAGGACTGAGATCTTCAACATAAACAAGTGACTCTATTATTCAATAGCAATGTACTTACCATAGAACCATAGAACAGTTAGGGTTGGAAAGGACCTTAAGATCATCAAGTTCCAACCACTCCACCATGGGCAGGGACACTTCACGCTAAACTATGTCCCCAAGAACGTACTAGTAATATAAAATACCCCAAGCAAATACTGAATGATAGACACATATACACAGAGGGTAAGGGTAAATCTGTTCCTGATTTCAGACAAAAATAATGCCTAGGCTCTCCCTAAACAGCTGCTGAAATATCTGCTGTGCACAACAAGCCTCAACTGCCATTCTTCAGTAAGTATAACACTAAAAAAAAGTCAGTCAATTTTGACTTCACTTTTTCCAGCATAGTTAAAATGAACAAAAGAAACCATTTGTTTAGGGAAAGCATTTTCTCAAAAACAGAAAGTAGGCAACTACAATAGGCAGCGCTAACAGCACTTTCCAGGGCTGCTTAAAAGCAAGGGCAATATTACACTATGCAAAAGCACTGTACAGAGCAGTGCACTGCAGTGCCAGTGCTGGGAGAAAGCAAGACCCCTCCTGTTCGGCATCCCACTGCTTCACACGCTCCCGTGCTTCCTTTCTCAAGTGCCAACCTTCTGGTTTCAAACAAGACCATCTCAAAAAAAGAATGGAAATAAATCCAAATAAAGAAGAGTGGTATTTTTGTTGAGTTTTGGCTTCCCAGGGGGCAGGAACTAAAAGAAGGTCCATATGTCATACCTGCGGTCGAGCTTTATCAGGATACTAAATGCATACATTTCCATTTAAGAATAGGAATAATAAAACTTGAAGATCTTTACAAAACATATTGGTTTTCCTTCTAGGTACACAATGAAAACTTTCTGTAACTGAACACAGTGCATAGGTTAATCTGCTACATTTCAAACAGGGTCACTTGAATCACCCAAATATCTAAGTGCAATGACATTAAAGGACATCGTCTTTTTCTTTTAATAAAACTATGTGTTATCGATACCCCAACTCCAAATATAACAACTGAAAGGGTCCAGAATGTAACTGCACACTTAACCAGGAAATATTCTGCAGCTTATATATACCTACAGTCCACAGGCTTTGAAATTCTGAGCCCGAAACTAGTTTCCAAAAACAAAGGAAGCCATTTGGCCTTGGACATAGACAAGAAATAAGTAGTATCTTGGCTAAAAAAAGCCACCAATGACCAGAAATGTTGAGTGACATCAGACACACTTAACAGCTGTTTTTAAAGCCCAGTGGCAAAGATTTCTAACTCACTCTATCCAAGTGAAGATTATCTGGATTTAATGACCCAGGAGACTCTGCAAAGGCAAAATTTCTCTCAGCTTCTGTATTTTACTGACTGGAGGCAAAGCTACTAGAGAAGTATTCAAGTTCTACACAGCATAAAGAATTTATTCTTGGGAGTTCGTCCAGTTGCTTTAAAGAAGGTTTTACTGAAGTTAACAGAATAAGTCAGAAAACTAAGGTGAAGGTTTGTAAATACTTACCTGACTTAAAAGGATTCTTGGAAGCTTCTTATTTTATACATGTATCCCCAAACATGTAACAGCTTGGACATAGGCTAAGCATTTTTATCGGTCACTGAAAGTTTTGAATTGTTAATAAAAGAGCTGAAATACTGCCATTATTTTCAGGTTATGGCAAATTCATGTCCAGTAGTCATGTTAGAAAGGTGGAGAGATCCTTTCAAAAACAGAAAGAAAGAATGATCTTGTACACAAGCTACAGCTCAGATAACATAGATGACATAGAATTTACATGTAAGGATTCAGGCTAACTGCAGCACAACTGAAAATAAATACATGAATAGCATTGGTTATGCTAGGTATTGGTACCTGTATGCAAAAAGTATTGTTAATAAGCTTTTATTTAGAACCTAAGTACATTTGAAAAAACAACCAGTGAGATGTGCATCACCCCGTCCAGCACAAGACTGTCTCTGTTACTGCAGCTACAAAGCCTATTGGTTTAATGTTTAGAAGATCCTTAACTTGAAGTTTGCCAAAATCAGACTAAATGAAGCACATCAGAAAAGTCCAGAGGCCAAACCTCCAAATTCAGCATCATTTTTTTTTAAGTTATTTTCCCCCTACTATTATACTACTATTTCAAGCTGAACTTGATTGTAAATTGTGTTTTCAACAGTTGTGGTGTATCTATGGGGTTAAAACAAAACATGAATGCTGCTGTTAAAAAAAAACATGCAAGTCCACATTGAAAGTACTTCTAAGGAACATAAATAATTGTCCAGCATCATAAGACCTATTTCTCAGCATGCTACAACAATTCAAACCACAAGCTTTTATGGTGTATAAAACTACTATTTCATTGGTTGATATTTCAGGTTCAAGATAAACATAACACAGCTTTAAGTACCTTGAATCATACCACAGTACAACCTCTGTTCCATATAAACTGGCTGACGGAAGTACAGCATGGAGGATTTTGATCAAGAGAGGATTTAGATAGCTTTGCCACATATTGTATGATTTTCTAGAAGTATTCCATCTATCCTGTACCTTAAATACAGTTCTATATTTAAAAAAAAAATGCAATTTAAGTCTTATTCAAGTTGGATTCTTCATGGTGTTCTCTAAATTTAGAGAAAAGAAACAAATTTTAGCCCTGGTAAGCATTTAACCCACAAAATTCCACAAAAAGCACTGGCTAAATTCTCATTTTTCCATATTACCTATAAGAGCCCTTTCTTAGTATCTGCTATCCACAACACAACACAGATGAATTTTCTAGTTCTAAACAGATTTGCCACATAATATTTTCACTGGAGCTGAACTTCAATATACCGATTTTGACCCAAAGTATTTTTTTCCTAGAATTTCAGCAAAATTTTAAGTAGCTCAGCAATGAATTGCAAAATTTTATATTTGCCAAATTAAAAGTTTTTTCAAATAAATTAGAATTTATTTTATTGGATTTTATAGATTTTAACTTTTTCATTCAGTGTGCCTGTGGAGAGAGTTGTATTCCTTATGGACATTATAGACACACAACTATATTTACAAGTACCTCAAAAAATAAATCAAATGAAAAAATTATAGTAGTCTCCCTGTTTAACAGATCATAGAATCATAGAATAGTTAGGGTTGGAAAGCACCTTAAGATCATCTAATTCCAACACCTCTGCCATGGGCAGGGATACCTCACACTAAACCATGCTACCCAAGGCTCTGTCTAACCTGGTCTTGAACACCGCCAGCAATGGAGCATTCACAGTTTCCCTGGGCAACCCATTCCTGTGACTCACTACCCTTACAGTAAAGAATTCCTCCCTTATATCCAATCTAATAAGGAAACAGAACTCGATAAGGGATCTTGGGAGATATCTGAAAATCAGGAATCCAGAGTAAGTTTAACAGCCAGAACAACTGGACTCTGGAGAGAGTGTAAGTGTTTGAAATGGCACTTAGGTCTGGGTGATTTGCAGAGTCTCACATAACATACTTTCTAAGTAACCTTCAATAAAACCCTTAAACCTTCCTTTTTCAGGATTTCTATCTATAAAATGGGAGGTAAGTACTTCCACACTTCAGGATGTTATTACATAGGGAAAACCATCATACCACATGGAAGCATCCTCACAAAAATTCTGCGAAGAGTGTGATAGCAGGCCCCATGAAAATCTATTTGAATAAACTGTTTAGTATTATGATCTGCCTTCTATAATATTTCACTTTCTGAAAGCACTGCCTTAACTTTTAGAAATGCAAACTTTACAGAAAATGGTAACCCAATTAAAAATTATCTGCATGGTATTTATGGCAATTCCAAAGCTTAACAGTTGTAGGATACTCTATTTTTATACAAGAAGTATTTCAACAGACTTTGAAAATCAAAGCAGATTTCCTTTCATACAGAAATATAACAGCTCTTCAAAAGTGCATCAGGTGCTGAAAAAGAACTAACATTCATATTGAAAATAATTTCGTATTGCCCCTTAACTTGTATTAGTATAATGTCATTATAATTATTGAAACTGATGTGACTAGTGCATCCTCATCAGTGGGTCAACTTTTGTCCTGCTGAAACCTCTAGAACACAAATGCAGTGAGACCCATGAATGCAAAGGTGACTATTTTAAGCATCCTTTGTTTTAGATACCTTTGAAAGGCTCTGAATCTGGAAGCCTCCAAAATTAATTCCACCAGAAACTGTCAGCTGGATGAACAACAATAAAGACACTCAAAATAATTATGAGAAAGATTTATTAAAAACTACAAAATCATGTAAAGGAAAACATACATACAGGCTGATACTTGCCTTAACAAAGAACAAACAAACAAACAAAAATCCAGTGTAACAATTTATCTCCTTTTTTTATTCCCCCCCAAACCACACAAATGCAACAAGAAATCTGTCACAAGTTATGAAAGTAAAATAGGATACTTGTTTTGCTCTTCCCTGGGTATTTTTGTCTAGTTCCTCCCTCAACTAACAGGTGGTTAAGTCCTGCAGTGCTGTTCTTGAGAAGGATACACGAAATTAGAATAAATTCTCTGCACATACACATTTATGATTTAGAAATCTAAGACTTCTACCTTAGCTGAGGCCCATCCGCATCTGAGCCTGGTTCAGTGGTTTCTGGGACAAGGAATGACCACTCTAACCTGGAAGCCAGAGACCATAACACAATGAGGATCTGTCCCACACAACAGAACACAAGTTGCTTCTCTGGAACCCACTCTTCTGTGTACAAGGTCAGATGCTTTCCCAAGAACTTCCTACAATATCCAATGACTAACAGCACAACTGAGTTCCTCAATAATCAGTGGGAACAACACAAGGGAGGAGCATAACAGTTCAAAGATTTGACAGGCTTTCCTTATCATAATAATAAAACAATAAAAAAAAAAAAAACTAGAGAAATATATTAATTTTTCTATGTAAGGCTCTCCACAATATGCGAAGAATGGAACATGGTACATAAAGACTACACCAGAAAAAAACTCACACTCATGACATTTAGTCTCATATTAAATGTTTGTTCTCTGAGAATTTTAATGACTTCAGAAATATGAAAACCAAAGATTTCAACTGACAAGCTTTGGTCGTTGAAAAATAATTAGTCATCTTCACAGCAATTTTCATCATCCCTATCAGTTTCAGAGACAAGACACATATCACAGTACCCCCCATTTTAATTAGACCACTAGTGAACCAAAACAAACTGCCAAATACAGTTAAGCAGGCTGCCAGAATACAGCACAATATTACAGAGACTTTCTTTTCACAAAGTGAGATTAAGAATGTAAATCATAACAGATATCTTGGCAAACTGGTGGAGAAACTTTGAAATATGGCTTTACATACCTATTTAAAAAAAAAAAAAAACAAAACAAAACAAATTCCAATTTTAAGCTGCTTTTTGGTGTGAAAAATTTTAGCTACCCCGAATGATTATGGAAGAGGACATGTCCAGCTGTATACATGCAGCCTGTTTTAGTATGCCTGAAGGTGAATGTGAAGGAGGCCAGAGGTAAATAGGCTGAGCATCATGCTAAGGACACCTCTATGTACTACCAAACAGGTAATAAGCTATCCCATACCATTAAATCCTCCCATTTAATCTTCAATTTTAACAACTGAAGAGTTCAAATCCTGTCATATAACATCTTAAACTTATAAAAATTCTCACAGGAGCATTTCCACACTCAATCTGGAGTTTTAAAAATGCAAAATTATGTACAGACCCATTACTGGTCTGCATGTTCAAGAATTCCTGTATGCAATGTATCTGAAAAGCACTAAAATTCAAACATGGAAGAATTATACTGGAACTAAGGGTAAATTAGGAAAATCGTCACAATTTTACACAACAACTTAAATCGATCAATTTTGCTAATAAATCTAAAAGAAGCCCAAAAAAACTAGTTCTGAATCAGCAAGTACTTTATTTAATTTTATTTCAATACTAACACCACTTATTTGCATTTATGTTATTGTCAGATAGTTTCTGGGACTTTATCACCTAGATAATTAAACTATAAACTCATTTCTATAGTCAGATAACTGGAAAGCAAGACATGACTGAAAATGTTACCTTGTTTAGTCAATTAGACCAACTGGTAGATTTTATCATTTATTTCAACATACTGCACCATAGAATAGTTTGAGTTGGAAGAGACCTTCAAGGTCATCTAGTTCCAACCCCCAATGACACAGGCAGGGACACCTTCCACTAGACCAGGTTGCTCAAAGCCTCGCCCAACACTTCCAGGGATGGGGCAGCCAAAGTTTCTCTGGGCAACCTGTTCCAGGGCCTCACCACCCTCACAGTAAAGAATTTCTTCCTGATATCTAATCTAAATCTTCCTTATTCCAGTTCCTATCACTACATGCGCTCTCCCTTTACAGCTTTCTTGTAGGCCCCTTTAGGCACTGGAAGACTGTTCAGAGGTCTCCCCTGAGCTTTCTCTTCTCCAGGCTGAACAACCCCAGCTCTCTTAGCCTGTCTTCACAGGAGAGGTGCTTCAGCCCTCTGGTCATCTTCACAGCCTCCTGAAATCACTCCAACAGATCGATATCCTTATGTTGGGGACCCCCACAGCTGAACCACTACTCCAAGTGGGGTCTAATAAAAGTGGAGTGGAAGGGGAGAATCGCTCCCCTTGACCAGCTGGTCACACTTCTTTTGATGCCACCCAGCATATGGTTATTTTCTGGGCTGCAAGCACATGTTGCTGCATCATGCTGAGTTTCTTGTCAACCAACACCTCCAAGCCACCTCCCTAGGTCTGCTCTCCATCCAACCTCCACTCAGCCTTTACCTGTGTTTGGGATTGCCCTGACCCACATGCAGTACCTTGCACTTTGCCTTGTTGAACTTGAGGAGGCTCACACAGGCCCACCTCTTAAGTCTGTCAAGGTCACTCCTTATGGCATCCCTTCCATCCAACATGTCAAACACACCACACAGTTTGGTGTCATTACCAAACTTGCTGAGGGCGCACTCAATCTCAATGTCTATGTCACCAATGAAGATGTTAAACAGGTATGATTGGTTTTGATCAAAGTGACATTTAACTAACATTCCTATCTCTGTTAGGTAAGATTATTTTATTTGCACAAAGTAGTCTAATAATCCAGGTAACTGCACGTATTGATAAAGGAGGAAGGAAGTTGCAAGCTCATGTACTGCTATTCACTATGTGTAAGCAAACTGATGAATATACTGACTTCCACCCAAATTCAGGCTCTGAGGGACAGAGGTCATTTGCTCACAAAATAAATAATGAAACTACGATCTAACATGTGCAACACCATTTATTTGAGCTCTGTAAGCACAGAGGAAATGATATTTCATGACTGCTTCTAAATGAAGGCCATTTTGCAAGCCCAAAAAAGAAGATAGGAAGTCATACGAGTATAAATCTTTGAAATAGGCATCCCCACAGCTCTTATTCAGCAAAAGTTTTATTTTAGCATTGCCTTCACTGGAAACCATGTTGATTAATTTTTGTATAATCATTTAACTATTCTGTATTCCCAAATACATTTTAAGGTATGCAAGTCCAGAAGAGTCCTTCTTTGCTGGCCATGCCTTATCCATGCTTTAACAAAAAAGGTATTTTGTATGTTTTGTTATCAGGATTTCAGCTCAAACCTAAAAGATAGCAGACTCTTGCTTTATTTCTCACACAACTGCTGGAATTTAAAAAAAAAAAAAAAACTTAAAAGTCTGAGCTGGATTATTAATGCTTTTTAAATGCCAAACAATGGAAATTTGCCCTTCTTACACAAATTTAACTAACCATTGAGTTCTTAACATCAAAACATAGACAATTCTGCTAAATAAGTCAGAAGTCCAGAAGAAAAATAAAAAAAAGAAAAAAAAGGAAATCCTCTTTGTTATCTTTTTTTATCTGTCTAGGCTGAAATATAAACAAACCTTCCAGAGAGAGAAGCAACTGCCTGAGAGCTCTCTGATAAATTTAACTGTAGGAAGAACTGCAAGCCCTTCAGTCAAATCTCCTCCATGGACAATGTGCTAATCTTAATCTATTGCTGAAGGCCGCAGTGAAGAAGCCTGTCATTGATCCTACTTCAGTGCTGTAATACAGAGATGCTCTTCTGGCAAGGACGATGCTGACACACTGTATACACAAAACAGCACTGCAGTCAGGCTTAGTAAACAAATTGAGAGCAAACCCAATATATTAAGACAGCTGTGTGCAATCAAGTCATTAAGACAAAATTACAATGAAATGCGAGTCTGAAATGCAAATTTCCTTTGCTCTGTTATGTTTTTTTTAAAAAAATTAGCTTTATTAGTAGCTTTTTAAAGCAGTAGTTCAAAATGCAATGCTCATTTTCTAAGAAAAACATTTTAAAACTGTTAAAAGTTTTCTTCCAGTCCAACAGTCTTGGCAACAGGTAGCAATAGGAAAACATACTCAGCAATTCACAAGACTACGAAGATTGTAACAGCTTCCCTGAAGGACACAGAGCTGTAAAACTGAAAGAAAAAACAGTAAACGATTGACATACCACACCACTTTGCCTCTGTCCAATTTTAGAGTAATCGGCTTGACAAACCTACTGCTAATTCTGATCAAAGCAACAGTAAAATTCACAATCCTTTCTCTATGAGATAAAAGCTTCATTTATTTGGATAAAAGATAGGCCAGGGAGCATCAGAAAAAATAGGATTATAAGACAGGAGGATATTACAAAGTTGTATATTGCTATTTACAACAGGTAACCATGTCAATAAAACTCAAAATAACATCAATTATGTTTGTGTTCCATGCACAACTGTTCCGAGGAATAAACTGTTGACAAGTGTTAGAAATGTATTCCCAGGATAAAACCCTTTATGTCAAGCAGCATACACCTGTTCTTTTAAACGTACAAAGGCCTTTTTCTGCTGCTCTTTTTATTTTCTTCTGTTATAAAGACTTATTATTAGCATGAAACAGCTTCAAAACTAAGAAAATTTATACGTCAGCGTATACAGAGAATGTTTATGGCAGAGCTAACATGTACCTGACTTGCAAATCAAAATGACTTGTCAGTAGAAGACCCTAAGCACCAACGATCCTTAGAGACATCTAAAATATCCTGACTTAATTTTTCTGGAATGATAAACATAAAAACACAGTCTCATGTTTTGTGCCAGTAGCACTTCTGAAAATGGAGCTAAATTTAAAAGGGTTAACGTCTCTTTTACAACCATGACACCAAGTGTTTTAAAGATTTTTGATGTCAACAGTGTATTTTTAAAAAGATTGCTTCAAATTCTTGAAAGTAAAAAAAAAAAAAAAAACAAACAAACCCAAAACCCACACATACATTTTCATCATTTTTAGATCTTCATCTGCTCTGCTTTTAGAGATCAGCCAGTATCTAGTTATTCTCTGGCTCCATGCATAAAAAAAATTATGCATCTTTTTTTTCCATTTGTAAATCACATTGAGAATACTTATTTATAAAAGCAGATACCTAGAATTCCTAACACCAGAATATTGGACTTATATTTAAAAGAATCCAGTGGTCTGAATTTGTAGTCACCAATCCTGATCCTTGATTATGAAATTAACTTACCAGAACTGGTAGATTTTGCACTGGTTGAGAATTTTGACACTATGGTACCATTTCACATTGGCCATGTCTTGTTCACTATTCTCACTATGCCAGACTTACTTATTTCCTTCCTTAGCTTTGAACTTTCTCAGCCTGATGCACCTCAATGACACAACAACCCTGCCATTGAGAGATTTCAGTTGCCTGCTGCCTGTTGAAAATTTTCCTGTTGCAAAGCCTTCCAAGACAAAATAGGTATTTCGTATTCAATTACAGCTTTAATTATGTTAACTTATTCACTACTTTTGATGACCTCTCAGCCTTCCTCAGATGTAAGACACCCTTTAAAGTTTACAAGTTATTGCATTGTTTTCCCTGTATTTCTCTTACTCAACTCTTCTTTCCAGCTGCCTAGTGGTCAGTCATTTGCATCTTTAAGTATGCTTTGCAGCAAACAGAAAAGAAATTGCAGCAAGTTTACTCAGACACTTTAAGAGAAAACTGAGATGCAAGTTAGCAGTGTAAAACTAATGTAAACTACCTGAAGTTAATATGCACAAGCACAGAATTCAGATATCTTTGCAGTGCAGTTATAAAAGAGTCTAACAAATATTTTTTCCTCTACCCCCAAGAAGGTCAACTGTCAAACCAGGAGATACTGCAACATTCAAACACACAGACTATATTACTACATAAATAATGTCATATGAGAAAAGTAGCTTAATTTTGGGAAGTGGAAAGAACAAGCTATTTTTTATTGACAATGCAAAGCAAATTACTGTGAGTTCTGGAATATTATAAATTCACCTGGCAGTATATTTCAGGGTAACTTGATTGCATACATAGGAGGTTAGAATATATTGTAAATTTACACAATCTGAAACTGGAGTGAACTGGACTCTTAAGATGTGCTTCTTTATTTCTACCACTTGAAGACTTCATACAATTGACTGTGTTCAGTAACAGCCTAAATTTAAAAATTTCTCATTTTGAACAGTGTGGTAAGGAAGTCTAAAAATGTCCATGGTAAGTACCAAGATAACACGACCAATGATATTTCTGGATAAAAGAATACTTACATTTAAAAACATTATTTTGTAAATATATTATTTAAACACTGGAAAGACAATATCCTTCAAATAAGAATTTGTAAAAGCTTCTCAAATATCTTAATATTTTTTTTTTAAAAAAACTAGCCTTCCATACAGTTCTGCATCCTATTAAACAAGAAAATGAAGAAAAAAGCAATTGAAAAGGACAGTCAGGGAGAAAAGATTTATTCAGAGCTACAGCTGAGGCTCCTCTGGGGTAGGATGTAGGAATGACACCACTGCTTCAGATGGAAACCATGAGATTAGTCACTGCCACACACAGTCTTAAAAGGGCTTTAGCACAATTCTGAAATTCACTGTGCAGCAAGGAATGAATCTCCGTACACAAGAGGTGATCATTCTGTACATATATAGTATAGACAGTCAGCCCTAATTATATTTGTAATATGAATTTGCAGTAAGTTAAGGAAAATAAAATCTCCTAATGCCAGAAAGCCCTTATGACACAGAAGCCAATTCTTATGCTATACATATATTTATAGGTACATATTTTTGAAGAAAATCATTATTTATTTCTAGCCTCCTTAGCATCTTTTATAACTATATGACAGAAAAAGAAGAGCCATGGCTCAAGATCAGTCACCAGGGTTGACTACAAAGAGTCCACTTTCTTTGCTGTGGCACAGAGTACTACACCATACCTTGAAGCATTAGCCACAGGACTGTATGAAAGATCGAAGAGGGATTTTGGGGCAATTTTCCACATAATAACTATGCATACTTACATAAGTGGATTTCTTAACCTTTCCTAAAAATGAACTAAAATCTACTAAAAGCAAATCAGCAGCCTAATTCACTCTTTAAGGTAGCTCACTACAAAGCTCTAAAAATCTTCAAAGAAAATGTCTTATTTTTGAAGCTAATCTAATCTAACAAAATGAAAGCACTTAAACTCTTTCAATGTCAATTGAGTCCTATGTTTGAATACCAATGTTTTGTTAGTTTTTCCACAACAACTTGAGAATATTTTCAATTCCTTACAAAATTAAATCCACAAAAATTCTGATCCATAGGCAAAAAAAATGTCAAACTAAAGCATATCAATAAGGCACTGGTTCATCCTTCACTGGTTCATCCTTGAACTTTGAGAGGAATACTTCAGAATCCACCTGAAAGTTTATGACAGCAAGGATAATGAAAATGTCCTTTCCTTCTTAAAGAAACACTAATGTACCTTGAAGAACAGTATGTAGCTACCTTTTATTTTACAACCAAACAGAAATGTTGGCTAAATAAAAATACATAGAAACAGCACCAAATGAAAACCCTATGTAGTGTTACCAGAGATTTGTATGGAGTATGAAAAATGTCATAAAGAAATATCTGCATAGCAAGTCCTGCAGAGAAGATGAGCTGATTTCCTAAATAATTTAGCCAATTAATTGCATTTTTTGATCTTACCTTAAAGATGCAGACCCTGTCTTTATTATAGGTTTTATTGCACTGTGACACACATTTTTTGTGACACACAACTATATTACTAGATCATTAAACTTCCAAAAAAAGTCAAGCAAAAATAAGAATACCTGCTTGTGCAATTCCTGCAGAACAAGCATCATCAGCAAAGTTGCTCAGGTAATGAAAACCAGCAAAAGCAACTGACCCAATCCAAACCCTCAGCCCCTACATGTTCCTGAATACTAAATACTGCAACCAAGTACAAGCATAATTCACGTAAGATTAAAACGAATGCAAATTAGTCATTTACATGCATCTTCCAACTAAAGAATCGGATCAGTTTAGCAAAGTGAAATATGTTTCCATGTCTTTTCTATGTATATGTAGGCACAAATACACTGGGAAGGGAAAGCAAACAAAACTGAGCTGACAGATGTGGCAATGTACTATATTTGTAGAAACACAAAATGGTGCCAATACTGAGCTTGCCCGTAGTACAAGACAGAGGAAGTAGAGTTGGCCTAAACTGTCAAAGCTCAAAAAAGAATAGTCACACTTGTCAACATCCATCACTGGCAGATCCTTCCTCTGGTCTCATTCTTCTGTCATCAGCAGGTAACACTTCAAATGGGTGAAAGTAAAGGGAATCGTACACAGACTTAAAGTCCGCAAACTCAACTAAGCAAAGCCAGCTAATCCTCTTCCTATTTAACCCACTACATGCTGCCAAAGCAAAACAAGAGAAGTAACATTCAGCTGATTAGGTTGCTTCAAAACAATAAGCCAAGGTGTTGGCCTCAGCTTGGGTATGCCTAAGATTTCTGCTTCGTCCAATTATGACACATCTTCAGCTGTTACCATGACAACACTGATATCTCCCAATGCTGGGAAGTGCTCTTTGTTTAAATATTGTATAAATGAATGCAAATCTTTCAAGCAGTTACTGTTTGTAAAATGGGCACAGTATTCCCCTTCTCAGCTTTATTGCAGGAAGAAATATTATATAGACAAGTCATATTGTCACTCATTGCGCACTAAAAAATTTCAATAGCTCAACCCAGCAAAATATTAATATTTTTAATGAAAAGCAGTACAGTAAGGCTCTCAGCATCTCAGCACAGGAAAGATCAGCTTTTCAGGACAGAAAATTTGCTAAAATTCATGCATGTTGAAAATGAGACTTCCACAAACTTATTGTCCATGAAGGTCAAGTAAAAGAATTTTAAATGCTTCAACATTCTAAGTGAACATTTTGTAGGGATTTTCAATTAATAGGTTTTTATATTTTAATTTTTGTACTTTTTTATTTATTATTCATAGACACTGAAAAATTTCTTAGGATAACAACATTCCCACCTGTCTCTAGCTGGGTTTCAAAGCACAAACAGGATGCTATGCTCTCTAGGCATTCTGCACTTGAGAATTAGTAAAACCTCTTATGGACAGGGTACAGCTTTTACTACCATGTACATGTAAACCTGTAATATCAATTCCATTATTTTCAATTCTACATTCACAGAAGTGTTTCAGATAAACCTAGAAATGAAACAGATCTTCCTAGTTTTCTTTTTGATTAAAGATATTTAAGAGCAAATAAACAGAACAAAAAAAAAAAAGTCAACTCAAAAAAACAAAAAAAAAAAAAAACCAAAAAAAAAAACAAACAACCATTACTTTTCCACTGCAAAGGCCTATGAAGACATTTACATAGGTCTTACAAGGTAAATTTGGCACCCAATTCATATGCTGATATCACTTTACATCACTGATTTTCATACTGATCGGTTGTTTTAAGAGGTTCATCTTCTATGGGGTGGACTTACGTCTTTGAAGACAGAGTTCATAATTTCCATTCACACTGGCACAAAACAAGGATGAGCTTATTTAGGACTAAATGTAGCTCATGGGATTGGGAGTGCACATATTGCACCAGGCACTGGTAACTGTTAACATTAGAGACAGTGTGTTTTGACTATCCTAGTAAATACACATCCTTCAGTTCCTTTACCCACAACAGAAATCAACTTCTTGTGTGAAGCGCTTTATCCTGAATTCTTTCTTTCTATATGGAGAATACAGGGCTTCTACTAACACTCCATACAGATGTAGATTTTCTATTACTTATATACAGATACCCCAGAGTAAGATGACACCGGGGAGCAGAGTATCTTTATTTGCAAATACACAACAATGTTGTAAAAGCCTATAAGCAAATGCATTAAATAAGTTTAGACTCATCTTTAATCACTCCCTATATTTTTTTTTTTTTCCAGGAGGCAGGCGCAAAGATATTTCATCTTCTCATTTTTCTTTTAGACTCACTTTTCATGACTGCTGTAGCATTTAAATAATCAGTTCTCTCTAAAGAAAAAGCAAGTACTACACACAGAGCTGCATGGCTTAAGGAATATCCGGCAAACGTGTTCAATCAACACTTGCTCCCTCTGGAATTAAAAGGATGTGCCTCTGCATCAAATTTATCCCTTGTCTACTATTTGAATAGTGTGGCAGTCTTTCTCTATTGCCATAATATGATTTGGATTGAGGCGAAAAGGTCATGGGGTTATTCTAAAACTGCACTGCAATGCCCGATTTTCATCTAATGAGGATTATCTAATTTACATCTGAAAAACTGTACCTACTGCAAACGTGCAAATTACAAAAGAAGGCGTGTGCAAGGCTGGAGCAGCTAGTAGGAAGCAAATTGAAATTTTACTCTGCTAGAACTCTTGACATGTGTCACGTGTTCAGCAGCAGCAGTCATTTTTCTTTAAGTAGTAGCTGGTGTAGCACTGTGTTTTGGATTTTCGGCTTGAGAACAGTGCTGATAACACCATTGTTTATAGTTATGGCTTGGAATGTTTAGGCTGGCCAAGGACTTTCTGAGTTTCATGCTCTGCCAGGGAGGAGGGGA
>JASSUY010046467.1:0-13425 GCA_032466535.1 Forpus xanthops | reverse complement strand
TCAACCTGTGGGAGTTGCATTCTTTCGATTCTCCTCCCCATCCCCTGGGACTGGGGAAGAAAGAGGGGGGAGTGAGTAAGCAGAACTGTTTGAGAGCCTCAAACCATGACAGGGAGGAAATAAGATGAAAACACTCATGGGTTGAGGCATAGCAGGGAGATCACTTACCAATTACCTTCATAAGCAAAACAGACTTGACTTGGTGAAAACTAGTTTAATTAAAATAGACTTGTGTAGTGAGAAAAAAATACAAATTTAAAACAGCATCATCCCCTCCCTTTTTTAAAGCCAGGATCAACTTAACTCCTTCATTCTCAACTCTTCTATCTCCTCTCTGCCCTGAGAGGTGCAGGGGGATAGGGAATGGGGGGCGGGGCTATGGTTTGTCCATGACAGCTCCTCTCTGCTGCACCTTCCTTCTCACAGAATTCCCCTGCTCCAGCATGGGGCCATCTCATGGTCTGTGTGGAAATAAGTGTTCCACCAGGGCACCTCCAGGGGTTGCGGGGAAATACTTGCTCCGCAATGGATCTCAGAGAAGAATTCTTATAAAAATTTGTTCCTTATAAAACTAAAATATCCCTCTTAATATGGATGATATATTTTTCAAATTTCCTTAGAAAATGCATTCTTCATTCTACCCATGAAGAAAATATGATTAACTGGAAGATTTTAGGGCAGATTTTTCCTGCCTTAGCAGTGGTTTCCTTTAAACAACTTTAGTGAAATGAGCATAGAGCTACCTGTTTTATATACACATTGCATGCAGTAGGATTCACAAAAAGGAGAAAAAGGAGAGAAAGGGAAGGAGAAGAAGGGAAAAAAAGGAAAATGGAAGCGGTCAATAGCTGATCGGCTACTGTGAAAAGCTCATAATTCCTGCAAGATTTGCCAATTGAACTCAAGGCAATTTTTGTGAACAAAGTAGCAGACACTCCCTTTTTTTCAGCATTATTATATGTTGAAGCCAAGGAGTAGTCTTGCAAACAGACTCTAATAAGGAAGAAAGGCATATAAAAAACTTTAATTCCCTTCAAATTACCTAACGGTTTTCAGTTACTGCAGCAAGATCTTAAATATTCTCATGTATTTCCACTGGGCAGGCAGGCAGCAGCAGACAGATGTGCAGCAGCATGGTGAACCACCTGGCAAAAACCAGTGTTCCCTGCTGCTTCGGAGCTGCTAGCACCTGATGGAACCAATGCAGGCATGCAGACAGAGCTTCTGTTAAAGCATGCAACCATTCAGGTTTCCTGCTGTGGGATGTGTGAAGTGCTAGAGATAGAAAGTGATTGCAAGCAAGGCTGCAGGAGGTGTGACCAGATTGATGAGCTGCTCTGGTGAGTGGCTGAACTGCAAGAGGAGGTGAACAGACTGAGGATTATTTGAAAGTCTGAGAGGCAGATTGATCAATGGAGCAATACTCTGCCATCTATAGAAGCCAAGTCAGCATGGCCACTACAGAGGCACCATCCTAGGTATGGTGGATGAAGTGTATAATGAGAAAGAGGAAGAACCTGCACAAGCAGTCTTACCAAGATCAGGGAGACCAACCGCTTGTAACAAAACCCATACTGAGACCAGCGCCAAGAAGTGGTGTTAAGTTACGGTCACTGGCAATTCCTGCCTGTGAGGAATGGAAGCACCCATATGCAGACTGGACACCCTTTTCAGCGAAGTTTGCTGTCTCCCTAGGGCCCTAATTAAGGGTGTCACCACAGGACTGAAGAGCCTAGTTTAACCTTCAGGCTACTGCTATTTCTTCTCTTTCATTTGGGACCAATGATGTCACAACAAAAAGGCTAATGTCAGTAAAAAGAGACTTCAACTAATGAGTGTAATATCTTGTTACAAATACAATACCATTATTGGAAAAAGACAAATCACAATCAGATTTGGTGATATATTTCAGTTGCGTCTCATTTTCTGTGACTACAAAGGGCCAATTTGAAAATTTCCTCTCAACAATTCAAGTATTGCATTCATGCTGCATCAGGTACTGTGAAAGAAAAAATTCATCTTAACTTCTGAGATAATAATCTTTGTGGGAGATATTAAAAAAGAAATAGGAAAATAATTAGAAGATAGTGACTGAAAATCTCAAGGTTGCCTCCAAGCTTTATATCCCAATAAAAGCAATACATTCTTCCATCTACAGAGACAAAAAGGAACACACGGTTTTGTCTTCTTTTCATCCATAACAGTTATTTTTCTTCTTCTTAGTCACTGGTGCAGTGCTGTGTTTCAACTTTAGTCTGAGAACAATGTTTTTACTTGTTGCTAAGTAATGCTTACCCCAATCAAAGATTTTCCCAGTGTTATGCTCTGTCAGTGAGAGGGGACACAAGAAGCTGTAAGGAAGCAAAGACAGAACACCTGACCCAAACTACCCAAAGGGGCATTCCATACCACAGCATGTCATGCTCAGCATATGAACTAGGCAGAGTTACCCAGAGGGCCCATGTTGTTGCTCTGGTTGGGCTGGGTGCTGGTTGGTGGGTGGTGAAAAATTGAATTCTCTCTCCTCGTTATTTCCCTTATTAGTATTATTATTATTGGTAGTAGCAGTAGTGGTTTTGTGTTATACATTAGTTATTGGACTGTTCTTATCTCAATCTGTAGGATTTACATTCTTTCAGTTCTTTTCCTCATCCCTCCAGGAAGTAGGGAGAAGAAGGAGAAGCAGTGAGAAAGTGGTTGCATGGTTCTGAGTTACAGTCTGGACTTAAACCATGATAAGCTTATGTTCATTTAGAGAGGTACTAGCATAATTTGCATTTAGCACAGTGTGCACTCAACATCTGAGAATAGTGTGACTTATGTGCAAGACAGACTTGAACAAATATTTTTCTTATATACATTCAAAGAATTTATACTCTCTTCATGCACATATCACAGGGAGGAAAAAGCTCCAATAAATTTTATTTTACTAGTTGATTGAGTATGAATTATTTCCTCAAACTTGGTGTTTTTTCACTCTATAAGTATCTTAAAATGCAAAGTGATTTTAATGATTGATAATACTTTCCTTTAGTTTGCTGTAGCACTTTAAAAGCATAAAACTCTGAAGAGTCAGCCACTCCAAGGGAAAATATTTCAATGCACCCTAATGCCAGCTTGTATATATCATCAGTGGTTCCATTGGTTGCAAACCTCTAGGCATGAACATCAAGGAGAGTCTATATTTCAAAAGAGTCAGCTGGAGGCAGCTCAACTGCTTTACCATTGTTAACTGTCAACAGAATTCTGACCCATTGCTCTCACTATTTCTAACTGATGTCAAAATGAAGAACGTAAAATTAACTGAATAAACTGCAATAGTTGAACAGGCTTCTTAATCTAATAGTTTATACCTATGAATAACTTGATAAGAAAACATTGGTCACAGAATATGTTTGCATAAACAAATATAATCTGTACATTTATTTAAACTTTGCTTGCAAACAAAGTTTAAAATTATTAAAATCAGTTCATAGATTAAATCAAAAAAACTATCTACTGCACACTCTACTCCCCAGCAGTCACCTCAAAAAGGCACTTGCACCACTGATGATCTATAAATCATTCTGTTTGGTGAGTCGCACTTGTTTCTATCGTCAGCTTTTGGTGTGCTTATTATATTTGAGAACTAAATGGGAAAGGATTTGCAACAAGTATTCTTAACACTGATGCTGATGTTTTTTCTGTAACAGTGCGTTCTACGTTTCTGCAGTTTTGCAGCATACCCATCACCCTGTCACTACTATGTTGTGGATGTTTTGTTGGGGATTTTTCCTCCTGGGAAAATACAGGCAAAGTTTTACTAGCTAGAATTTAACCATATGTCTCCAAATAATTATTACCACATTGATACTTTGTTTATGCTGAAGAGAAATATAGAGAAAGAATTCAAAATCAGTTTCAAAGGGACCTGTTCCGTTCTTTTAGCTGCAGCATAAAGATGTCATGGTTATTTATAGCTTATAATGAGGTCATGGTAAACAGCAGAAATGATGGAGTAAGGTGCATGACAGTAAATGAAAACTTCTTCTGACTGGAGAATACTAATGTCATTAATCCCTAACAAAGCATATATATATTGTTGCAGTGTGCAGCTGCTTGGGCAGGGGGTTGTGTAGTGATAAGCAAAAAAGTACTAGAAAACAAAAATTAAAAAACTGAATTTAGGCATATGTAAATCTCAAATAAGGATTTTGAATTCTCCAATAGATTCTGTAATAAAAGCAAAACAAGCTATTAAACTATTCTTTGCCTTACTCTGCACTGCCTAACTCATAAACTCTTTCTTTTTTTCCAGTATGCTTATATGAATGCCTATTAATTATCTAGCATTCTTAAATATCTATTCCCTGGTGAAGATAAACATTCAGATGAAAACTGGAAACAGCCTAGTACTGCTGCATGAGACTGGCTCATTTTAAAAAAACAAATCTCTTACTGCAATTGCCTATGTTATTTGTTCTGGATACTACTTTGAAAACCAATAACAATTTTAAATTCTGCTACTGGTAGCTTTTTGTAGCTGATTAAAGCAGGAGAGCAACATGTTCTTGTCTAAATAACTTCATAATCCTTTAAATGTTGTGTCGGGCATTAAAAATTTGAATAACTGAATCAGTCTTGAATAGGCACGAGAATTTTTTTCATCTGCATTCCAAGTCTAATTTTTGGGAAAAATAAATGTGTTGACAATGTCAATTGCGTATGTGTGCATATATACATATACATATGCATCCACTTAAAAATTGAAGTGGCTGTGCAATAAAGAAATCAATATTAAGCCATCAGTGATGGGTTGACTTAGTTGATCAGAATTTTTAAAATACTGAAAAAAATAGCTGTTCCTCTTTCCTGTAACTTGCAGTTTTGTAACAATACGTGTAATTAAAAGCCAGAATGCAGAAACTGCTGGGTTTCTGATCAAGGAAACCTCCTGGTGACAGTTTTAAAACCTGATGAATGAAAACCAAATTCAAGGAAGAAGAGATTTTTCCTATAGAAAAGCCATATTCAACATACTTTGGCCCTAAGTTCAGTTAAACATAGCCAGGGAAGAAGATGGCAAAGCAAACAACAGTAGAGCAGTCTGTGGAAAGATCTAGTTAATGCTAAGGAATACTAAAAGAGGTAGCAACCCTAAGTATCATGGAAATGTACCTATGTAGAATCGTAGTCTTAAAATCATAGAATAATAGAATCAGAATGGTAAGGGTTGAGAGGGACTTTAACAATTACCTAGTTCCAATCCCCTTGCCATAGGCAGGGACACTTTCCACTATACCATGTTGCTCAACACCCTATCCAGCCTGGCCTTGAACACTATTTGAAAACTCTTTGCAATTCTTTAATACCAGCAGTACCATATACAGTGAATATAGGGTTTTAAAATGTAGTGGACATGTCAGTTGCTACAAACAATTCAAGTAAATGGTAAATGCAGAACATGGCTAAGAAGGATCTAAAATACAAGTATAAGAAATGCTTCATTTTGAGGAAGTAAACTCAATTTATAATTAGAACTTCCTCGAGAACATACCCTCAGGGCACAAAAAATGTCCAGTGATTGTAACTTGCCTAAGTCTTAGTACAGGAGGAATGTACTAAAATTTAGCATCTAGCTGAAAGAAAAGACAAAGTGTTCGGTCATTCTTTTTAAATTTTTCCAGGAAACATATGGAACAAAATACTTTCGTTCATTTCTTCTTTTTTCAGTTTCAGAATACAGAGTTGATAAAAACTGAAATGATTAATAGGAAGCTATTAGTGTTAGTAGCAATTTGTATTAAAAATACAAAAGAACACAACTGGTACTGTACTTCACAATAGCATGTTTCATAAATAGTTCTTTTTTCGGAGTACTCATATGTTACAATTCTTTGCAGAAAACAGTTGTGTAACACAAATGTACAGGAAGAAATGGCTGTTGGCATAGGCAAAGTTAATACATGAATGATGTCCATGACCTCAATACATGTTTTATCTATGCCAGAATTCTGGAAAGCGGACAGGCGGCAGTGGCGGCTGCTGGTGTGGGATGCAGTTTTTGCTCACAGCCTCCCATCTGCCAGGCAGCAGGAGTGAGAACAAGCAGCTGAGCTCACCGCAGCTTTCCCTTGCTTCTGTGTTCCTTCTCCAACTCTTTTCAGATTGTCACCCATGGAGCTGCAAATTTTATTTCTGTGAATGTTGCCGAGAGGTCTTGAGCCAGCTCTGAGAACTTTCTGAGTAACTTGGAAGAAAATTATCAAGACTGCAAAGCTTCTGGTCACTGTAAAAGCTCCTACTCTTCTCTTTTTGGCTATATTAAACTGTAAGGTTTCTGTAGGAGGTGTGTACATCTATATTTTCTGCATATGCACTCACAAGCATATCCGTTTGTAACTTCAGTCAGAAAAGTTCTATGAAATGTAACCTTAAGAATTGTTGAGTGTTTCTGGGATTCTCCAGACCCAAAGAAGTAGTATTTCATGTTGTTGCAATCTTTTTGCTGTCAAGTTTGGGATCCTTACAACTTTAGTATTGCAGACTTTAAGATTATATCTGGGAGATCTTTTTAGCTGATGTTGGAAAACAACAAATTATACAAATCACACCAGATCTATCTCTTGATCCTCTGTCAATCGCTCTTTAAATAAACAAATATTTTTTAATTCATATTCATAAACTTCTCACTCTCATTAAGAAGTCAGATTATCTCAGTTACTAGAAGAGGAATATCTGAGTCGTGTTAGAGGCCTTGTTTTAAAATTAAATAATCCAATGCAGTTTTATAAACAGACATTCAGTTTGTCTAATCAGCAAATAAAACAGTTTGCATATTTCTAAGCTTTTTTTAGCTGTTACCCAAACTGGCAAAATTAATATAGGTACTACAGCAAAACCAAGATCACACTTTAGACTCCTCACCAATCTCTTTTTTCTTCTATGCTGCCCTCTTCAGGAGTAGCACTAACTAAATGAATAAGAATAGTACAAAATTAAATTGGAATTTATTTGATGGGGGGGGGGGGGGGAAGAATGAACAAGTATTTTCAGCTGTTTTCATTACTGAAGGAGTTGGATATGCTGATGTCCCCTATAGATTTCCCTACCAAAGTAGGCTAGGCAGAGGACCATCTCCCTTAACAGCATCAACTCTCACAAGAACCCAGGAGATGGGTTAAGAGATGCACTGAAAATGGAAAGTTTCATTGAAATCATACAGGTAGGAACCTGACTGACAGGTAAGTTAGGCAGAAGTGAGGTTTATAAGCATAACAATAGTAAGGGCTGAACATGGAACTTATGCTTCAAAGGAAGGGAGCCAGATCAGGCTCCACCATGACCCTGGCATCAAGGGAGAACAAATTCATACTCTGAAATTCTTTCTTCCAATCCTTCCTTCTTCACTTAAAGCTGTGTTCTTACTTGTTTATTCTGTGAAAGATTACAAGAAGCCACCTTCCATCCAGCAGCCCATCAAGCCAACCATTTGGTGGGCTGCATCAAGAGGATCATAGCCAGCAGGTCAAGGGAGGTGATTTTACTCTTTTACTCTACTCTGGTGAGATACCTCCTGGAGTACTGCATTCAGCTCTGGAGTGCTCAACACAAGAGGGATGTGGATCTGCTTGAGCAAATCCAGAGGAGGGCAACAAAGATGGTCAGAGAGATGGAATATTTCTCCTATGAAGACAGGCTGAGAGAATTGGGCTTGTTCAGCACAAGAGAAAGCTCCAGACAGACCTTATAAAAGTTTTCCAGTACTTAAAGGGGGTCTATAAGAAATATGGAGAGGGACTTTATTGAAGGACATGTAGTAATAGGACAAGGGGGAATGGCTTTAAACTGACAGCTAGTAGATTTAGATTATGCATTAGAAATAAATTCTCTCCTATATGGGTGGTGGTACACTGCAACAGGTTACCCAGAGAAGTTGTGGCTGCCCCATCCCTGGAAGTGTTTAAGGCCAGGTTGGATGGGACTTTGTGCAACATGGTCTAGTGGAAGGTGTGCCCACCCATGGCAGAGGAGTTGGAGCTAGATGATCTTTAATTTCTTCTGAAATACCCACTCACTAAAGTCACCAGGCCCTAGGCAATCACCAATGATAAACATTGAGAACTAGGATTTTTCAACAACTTTGAACATAATACTCAATCTTTAACTAACATTTTGTTGTTTTCAGAGCAATTCCTGCTTTGTCACTTTCAAAAAATTATTTCAAATTGGAACCCTAACAATTATTGAAGTTTCATTTATGCTTAAATGACAGTATCTTTGTTGCTTAAACGTCTATGTGTGAAATATTTGTGAGCATGCCTGAATTAATTCAATTCAATACTCAGCTGAAATACTTTTGAAAATGTCCTTTGTATTTTTCACCTTGTTCTAGTGTTCTTTCAACAACCAGAATGCATAAAGTAGTAGAGCACATACATTGCTTGTCTGGGAATGTCATGATTTGCTCTTCACTTTTAGAAAAAATGAAAATGCTGATAAGGGAATTCCTGATAAATCTCAGTCTCTTTAAGTCTCCTCTCATGCCTTTATAAGAATTGGACATAAGAACAGTCTGCTTTACTTTAATCCAAGAATTATACATGCATCAAGTAATTCTGATAGAATATACTTCCCCTAATATGTTACTCCTTCTGCAAATCCATAAAGCAGTCTTGAAAGGTTAAAAAAGTGTTTTTGAATTAATGAATAAATGGGGAATTGCATCTTTCCTTAAAATAAGGAAAAGCTTTTATGTTTATCTAGATATTTTTTTATTTAATAGAGAAAAAAAATTTCTTAAGTCTTCCTTTAACAATCTTCTTATAGGATACTGACATTACACAGTATGCAGTAAATGTGGCACACAGGTACTTAAAAGATATTTATCTCCTTAGGTCAGTGCTAATGCAACTGAACTTTACATGGTTTTAACTTCCATACTGGATTCAGCAACATTTCACAGAATTATTTGCATTATCAAGATAAATAGGGTGATGTTGTATCTTAATCAGACTTAATACCTTAATTCGTAAATAATGCAAGCACTAACCTATGTCAGGAAAAAACAAAACAAAACAAAACAAAACAAAAATAAGAAATAGCTTATGATAAAATGTGTATCACAGAAGAAAGTATTTAAGGAAAGATAAGCTATTAAAAGAACTTAAAAGAATTTTTTTTTTCCTTTGAGGGGTATTCTTTAAAATAAAGCTGTCTATTCTGAGCATACAGGAAGAAGTGTTTGAAAGGAAAAGGGAATGCTCAGCATTATAGAGCAGACACCTTATGTTTAGTCAGACTGTTAGAGCTCTAAGAAGTATAAGTGCTTCTTAAAACCACTTTGTGAAATGTTAAAACCTGTTCATTACTTTGATAAATCAGGAGGGAAGGAAATTAACAGAAGGAAAAAAAAAAAACTTTAAGGGCATCTAGAATTAAGATTGTAGGAGAAAGGCCTACAGCCACTTGCAGCCAGGGTTTTGTTCCTCTTAGGACTTTCTGTCTTACAAGTGGCACTCTTTCCAGTATAGGTGATTACTTTGGCAACTTAACTGCCTAGGAAACTAAGAGATAACCATCTGAGAACAAAAGAAAGCAAATCAGTGGTTGACCTGAAACTAGTGGTAATTTTTCAAGAGGTTTCACACACCTCCATCAGTGCCTCATCTAGCACATTTTGTCATGCTAATATTCTCATTTTCAATTCTCAATAGGAGTAGTAACTTGTTATGTTTCCTACAGCTTTTATTGCTGTTGGCTACTACATTCTGTGTAGAGGGCTTTTTAAATTGTCAAAGGTTAAGCTGGTTCATACAGCAGTCCTTTGTTACAAAATCGCTTATTTGTTCATAGCGATCGTCTTTGAATTAAAAATAGTTCCTTGTTACACTTTATATCCAATGATAAAAGGAATTTTTTATGTGCCATGCTAGTATACTGTCCTTGACCCTATGTATACTACAACCATGCTATGCTGTGACCTATAAGATCAATGAAAATAAAGGCTTCTAGAGTTTGTTCTGGTGAATTCAGCACCATATTTCAAAACAAAGTGAAATATGATTTGAACACAGTCTATTCTTTGCTGATTACAGGAGTTCACTTACAGAAAGTTTTTCAAAGTAAGAAAGTCAAACGTGACCAGGTGTTTGGGACAGTGGAACTAATGAAGTCTTTTTCTGGATGCATTACTTTTCCCTGAAGTCTTTTCTATTCCTGTAGAAAGAATATATAACCTAGTTCTCCTTATGAAACACTGCAGGCAAGAAAGAACCTGTGGCTAGTTGCTTCCTGGAAACCTACTGAATGCCTGAGTTTCTCCTGCCTTTTTCTTCACTGACAGCAGCAAATTGCATCTTCATCCTCCATCTAGTAGCTCATTTTCAAGAAAAACGAGTCATTTTTTTTAATTCCTGTGAAACTGGCCAGTGTGATTAACAGCTTAGAGTGTTATGAAAAGCAGACTGTTGGCAAAACAAATGAACACCACAGTCACCTTGATAATCTGGTAGTTCAAATGTGTGTATAGTAGTAGCACAAGATGCTTTCCTACTCTCTCAGCCCCTGGAACACCCACATCATCTCCAAAGAACTGACTGGCTCCGTCAGACCTACGTATGCATATGTAGAAATACACATAACTATACACAAACTGGAGGTACACCATACAAATATTTTGTGGAGAAAGATAAAAGCCATGCAATTTTCAGAAAAGCACTTTATCACCCTTCCCACCTCCAGTGAAGAAAGATTAAGGCAGAAAAAAAGTGTATCAAATGAATAGCTCACACTGTCATCATTACAGATTTGTACATTTTCTATTGCTTTGTCACACCTAATAGATGCTTTTTTACCTCAGTTATAAGTTAATTAATCTTTCTGGTAAAAAAATCAAAGAGAAGTCAATGGCACGCTAAAATTTACTTACTGTGCATATTTGTCTGGCATACTAATTAAGAAAATAATTTTCAGCCCTTTCTTTTTCACCTGTTAGTGAAAAATAAGTTTAGACATCCTCGTAGAGATGCAAGCATACCATGTGTGTAACTTAAAGAGGGGTGAATGCTCTGTATTACAGTAGTAGAATGCATAATTCTTGCATAGGATCCAATGCCAAGGAAATTTGCTAGTTGGCAGAATCACAGAATCACAGAATAGTCAGGGTTGGAAAGAACCTTAAGATCATTTATTTCCAATCCGCCTGCCATGGGTAGGTACACTTCACACTAAATCTTGTCACCCAAGGCTCTGTCCAACATGGTCTTGAACACTGCCAGCGATGGAGCATTCGCAACTTCCTTGGGCAACCCATACCAGTGCCTTGCTACGCTCACAGGAAAGAACTGCCTCCTTATATACAATCTAATTCCCCTGTTTAAATTTTGACCCATTACTCCTTATCCTATCACTACAGTCCCTCCTGAAGAGTCCTTCCCCAGCATCCCTATAGGCCCTCTTCAGATACTGGAAGGCTGCTATGAGGTCCCCACACAGCCTTCTCTTCTACAGGATGAACAGACCCAACTTTCTCAGCCTATCTTCATACAGGAGGTGCTCCAGTTCCCCGATCATTCTCGTGGCTCTCCTCTGCACTTGTTCCAACAGTTCCATGTCCTTTTTATGCTAAGAACACGAGAACTGTGCACAATATTCCAAGTGAGGTCTCATAAGAGCAGAGTAGAGGGGCAGGATCACCTCCCTCGACCTGCTGGTCATGATCGTTTTGATGCAGCCCAGGATATTATTTGCTTTCTAAGCTGCAAGCAGCCACTGAAGCCAGGTCATGTTCAGTTTCTCATCAACCAGCACCCCCAAGTCCTTCTGCACAGGGCTGCTCTGAAACTCTCTGCCCAACCTTTAACTGTGCCTGGGATTGCCCCGATCCAGGTGTAGGACCTTGCACTTGGCATGTTTAAACTTCATCAGACTGGCATCAGCCCATCTCACAAGCATGTCAAGGTCCTTCTTGATATCATTCCTTCCCTCCAGCGTTTCAACTGAGCCACACAGCTTGTGTCATTGGCAAACTTGCTGATGGCACACTCAATCCCACTGTTCATGTCACTGACAAAGATGTTGAACCAGATCAGTCCCAACACCGACCCCTAGAGACACCTCTCGTTATTGGTCTCCAGCTGGACATTGAGTCACTGATCATGATTCCTTGCAGAATCTGAAGGTCTGATTTACCTGCTATTGGGTTTAACACACAGGAGTATGTCATTTTACTTCTCTGAAAGCTACAATTAAGCATCAACTAAATATACAGAGGCATGAAACAAAAACAAGTGGTTGCATAAAAATAACAATGTTAGGAGAGTGATAATATTCTAAATAATTTAGAAATCCTGAAATATTATTCTAACGTGACCATTTTTAGTGATAGTAGTGCATATCACAATAATTCTTTCTTTTTGCTTATATATTTTAAAAAATCAAATTGATTACTTGCTTATTTATTTACTTTTATTTTTCCTAAGAATCCTGCAGCTAACAGTGAAACAAACTAAAACTTTTAAATACAAAAAGCATCATGGGTAATATAAGTAGAATAATATTATGTATTTTGTAGTGCAGTTAGTTCCACATTTTTTTCTAAGACAAATTTTTAAATAAAAAAGCTTCCTTGGTAATATAAGCACAATAATGTCACGTATTTTATAATGTAGTTAGTTCTACATTTTTTTCTAAGACAACTTTCATTATAGTTGGTTTTTTTTCTTCCCAGTTTAATGAAAAAAAAATCTCTGTTTATCTTTAAATGTCTTGATGGTGCTAGATTAGTACTAAAGGATTAAAAATTGGCCTGGATTGCTGCCCAGCATGTAGAGTCTCTCCCTGATGCACCAGAAATGAGAATGATATTGAAGTATGTTTTACTGAATGAAAACTGAAGTGCAGAGCTTTGAATTTACCATTTTTTTAATTCAGAAGAAAGTCACTAATTAGCTAAAATCACAATTAACCCAACTTAAGTAAATGAATAAACAATTACACTGTTGCATGTTGGTGGTTTTGATTAGAGGAATGGTAGTATATTATATGCAATCCTCAGTATAAAGGAATTGTATCAACATGGAGAGTTTAAGACAACATGCTTGGTAAGGTTGAGCATAATAAGCAAATAAATGATTTTCAAGAGAATATATTAAACAAAGGAGAATACCGTTTGATTCAGAAAAAAAAAAAACAACCAGCAAAAAGCATCCTTATTTCATTCCTGTACTTCTTAAAAAAATTATTTAATAAGGTAAGAAGGAAGTAGGACGTAAAAAAAAATCTCAATTCTTAAAAAAAAAAAATTATAGCTTTATTTTTATATTGGGCAGCAAGTATGAAGTGATTCCCAGAGAGCCAACCATATCCCGGGCTGCATCAAAAGGAGTGTGACCAGCAGGTCGAGGGAGGTGATCCTGCCCCTCTACTCTGCTCTCGTGAGACCTC
>JASSUY010046466.1:2967-55533 GCA_032466535.1 Forpus xanthops | reverse complement strand
GTATGAAGATAGGATGAGAAAGTTGGGGCTGTTCAGCCTGGAGAAGAGAAGGCTGCATGGAGACCTCATAGCAGCCTGCCAATATCTGAAGGGAGGCTATAGGGATGCTGGGAAGGACTATTCACGAGGGACTGTAGTGAAAGGACAAGGGATAATGGGCAAAAACTAAAACAGGGGAAGTTTAGATTGAATATAAGGAAGAAGCTCTTTACTGTGAGGGTGGTGAGGCACTGAAATGAGTTGCCTAGGGAAGCTGTGAATGCTCCACCACTGACAGTGCTCAAGGCCATGTTGGAAGGAGCTTTGGGTGATAAGGTTTAGTGGGAGGTGTCCCTGCCTATGGCAGGGAGGTTGGAACTAAATGATCTTAAGGTCCTTTCCAACCGCAACTGTTCTATGATTCTATGATATCAGTTGTACCAGTCAAGCTATGTCCTGCAGAAAATGTACTGGATCCTGTTGACATAGATGTCTACATGCAGAAGTGACAAGAGGTTTTGATATCAGACTGCAGTTGATGGCAAATATCGACATCATTTTAGTCACATCTGATACATTCACAGCAGATATGGATTTCAAGTTACTTATAAATTAAGAATAATGAGCGCTGGATGTGACACTTTAAAGAAGTGATTAGTAAGCATAAGAATTGCACAATGGAATTTAAGAAGTTTGGCCTTTCTTTCTAATGAAGAGAGAGAATTTAAGGCTGAGCAAACTAACAGAATTTTTATTTGACTAATATTAGCTTTAAATAGAATGTGTTGCTAGCAACAGCATTTAAGAAAAGGGAAAATCCAGAGTTAGTGAGGCTTAAAAACACTAAGGGAGTAGAATATGTTCCAGTAAGAAAGCCTATGAATCACAGAGAACTGCTTTCTGTTATAGCAACAAGATCAATTAGATCTGCAACAGCTGAAAACCATTAACTGCTGTTGGCTGCTGTTAGTGTAATGGGTTTTTTTCTGCTCAGTATTCTGGTGTCAGTTTATCACTTTACTACCCAAACAGTTCTGCCTGAAGCCCTGGTAATCTTAAATATAGAATTGTTAGGAACAAAAGAAAATCTCCCAGCATACAAATTGAAGTATTAAATATTACTAACCTGCTTAGAGATTAAACACAGCTTCAGCTGCCAAAATTGTTCAGTACAGTGTCAGAGATGTCTTTGTTTTATGTTTTCATTTTTTTATTTTATGAGAGGCAGAGATAGTTGCCTAATATTAGCCATGTTAATTAATTTCTAGCCAGACATATAAAGGGGAAGGGAGGAACAAGAAAAGCTTCCCTAGAGCAGCCAGCAACAGCATGTCTTCTTTCTTCTCCCACTTTATGGAAAATAATCAAAATTAAGCTGATGAGACTGCTGCTCTTCTTGTTGTCCTGGGGCTCCTTTGCTGTCCCCAAAGGTCTGTTCCAACTGCAACTGGTTGTTTTCTCTTTCAAAATCACAACATAACACCTTCTCTAAAACCATGTAATCTTTTAACATAGTTTATCTACAGCATGATTTATTACTTTCTGGTTTTCAAAAAGAGAAAAATGGTATGTCTTTTTTTCATGTTTTCATTTAAATATTCATAGCATAACATTCAAAGTGACAGGCGGTCGCCTTCTAGATGGGGTTTGTTTTCTTTTACTCATTAATGACTCAACCTCAGGCAGCATTATTTCTATAACTTGTCAACTCGGTTTTCTCAGTTCAGTGCTACTCACTTTCTTCATCATCTTAGTGGCTGCTTCCACAGGCTTTCAAATTGTTGGGTGGGAAATATCAGGAACACCACTGCTTACCCTGGGCTAAATTAATGCCTCCCATATGAGGAGCCATGGAAGCAAGTGTTGGTTTTTTTTTTGATAGCGGGGGATAGGGGAAATGAAATGCCAATACTGATTTATGTTCAAGGGCTTTGACTGAGAGATAAGCCTGTCTGCTTCAAACAATGAGGTGTGGCGAAGAGATCCACAAGATAGTACTAAGCCAACAAGAAATGTTTGCACAGAGCATTTAGATACTACACTGACCTAGCCAGGGTCTGTGAAATACAACAGACCCCAACTTCGATGAAGAGGCAGTGTAGCTAATGTTAGTGTGGTGCCACTGAAGAAAACAGACTGTGTCTTTCAGGACTCAGTTCATGTACCTACACTGCCTACCATTTTTGAGTAAGTCACCAGCAGTTTCTACAGACCTCTGGTGCCCAACACAGATGTCATTGGATGACAGCCCCTGCAAAAAGGATATGCTTAAGATCCCTATCTCTGTCCTAGGCACGATTACCTTATGACCCCCCTCTGACTTAGAAAGGCAAAAAAAGCTGTTTTCTTTATTGTCTTCATTGGAATTCTCTTCACCCTACCCTTGTGCCTCAGACAGAGCTCTCTCTGTGGTAAGGATGAGACTGAGAAGTACAAACATTTGAGGTGTGTTTTCAAGCCCTTGATACCTATGTATTTAAAAGAATACCACACTGCCTCTCCTCCACTACATCATTTGGTTGCTTGGCACCATCAAAATATTTGAGTATCTATAATCAGCAGAAATTGTATGAAATGATACAAAATTAGTTGCCAAGAGCCACCTGTAAACAGAGGAAATCAGTAGTCAAAGACTCTATTCTACTTTTTTGTGCATAATGACAGATAAGTACTAAAAGAAAAAATCGCAGTATTAATGATAAATTATATAGCAGCCAACCCACATTTCTTCAGTTATCCTAACTTACATTCAACCTTAAAATACTATAGGTTCACATTTCAATGCAATTAGTGTTTGCCTGTGTCTTAAAAGGAAAACAACTAGGGAAAGTGCTTGTGCAGCTGAGGCAAGGGGTGGAGAGAAAACAAGGTGGAGAAAGAAAATAATGCAACTATCTATCTAAGGATCAATTAAATACCACATTTTGTTTTCACCTCCCAGGTACTGTTGTGTTAATTAGCAAAGCATACATTTACTGCAGCTAGCCAAGAGTGCCAACTATGTTTCACTTTGGTTTTCTGCACAGATGTGGATTTTTTATAAAAACCAGTACTTTAAAGCTTTCCAGATTTATCTCTCACAACTTGTCCTTGGCACACAGGCCAAACCTGTAAGAAGGGAGCTCTCTTATTCTTCCTTACTTTTGACAGGAATAGAATAAAAGGAAGAATTTAACTTGCTGAAAGCTATTTTAAGATTTGCGTTATGTCTAACAAAATACTTAAGTCAAAACTTATATTTTGAAAGCATCTTGTTTCTGAAGCAAAGTGCAAGAAAGAAATAAAGCTGGTACAAACAAGCACCTTTTCTCAGGAGGGAGTATTCAAATCTCTTTGGCAGCTCACAGGCAAGCGCTGCCCAAGCTAGACAGTGGTGGTGACTCTCGATTGTTCTTAATACAAAGTAAGAGGCACTACAATGCTTCCACGGACGTTTGGCATTCTTCCTGCCTCTAAGAACATCCGCTGACTGACTAACCTTGTAAACTATACAACTTGATCAGCTACTTTCCATGATCACTAGGTTAGGTTAAAACAAGAATTGCTTTGGAACTTTCAGAGTTGCATCCTTCTGCTTATAGCATTTCAAGTGCTGAAATAAATCATCCTGCCAAGATAAAAACAGTGTAGACTGAATAACAAGAAAGTATTTTGGACATGATGTTCACTTTCAGTTCATAATTAAGCCTCAATGAAAGTTAGTGTTTGGGGAGAAATCCAAGCTTCAGGCCGCTACAATGCATCCTTACATGTATGCAGACTTTCATATCACTGTACATTTAGCTTACATTATTGGTACAGGTTTTGAAGATAACCTGTACTGTATGTAAAAGAAAGAAATCACAGTAAGGTTTTTCTTAACTGCCAATGTAACCAATAATTTCTGTTGGAAATTTGCATGCAATGTCATTAAGGGAAAATGATGTTTCCCATTTGAAAGATCTTATACCTTTCCCCAAGCAGACAGCTTTGAATCTGAACAACATGTCAAATTCTACACTCCAATAGCTAAGAACATATTAAGAAGGCAGTAGAATCAACTGTGCAAAACATAAGGAAGGGAGAATTATTTAATTTGATGGAAGGGAGCACACAAACTTAGGGAGACGGTACTCAAATTTATCACTCTGTGGTGATGGTATTCTTGATATTCTATCTAGAACAGGAGAGCAAAGGATCAGCACAACAATTTTAGATCTCTCTTCTTCTACCCAAAAGATTATAATACGAAAGCAAAAAGACACAATCTTGTTGAGGAAGAAAGAAATTATAACTTAACAAAGAAACAGCCCACGGCTGTCACTCAGAAAGCAGACTGGAAAATGTTCTGGTATATTATCATTTTCTGTAGGGTTTATTTTTGTAAAACTGAGGATTATCTCAATGTCTATAATACTAGATACTAGATACAGGAATAAGGCATTAAGCAACAGTTAAAAGTATAGAAGCTGAATAAATACCATTTTCAGAAGTACATTCACCTCATCACCTTCACCTACTCCTATTTTTTAAATCTATACTGCAAAATTAAATGCAAAGGGTTTAAGCACAATGCTAAAGCCCTCCTAAATGTATATTAAAAAGAAATACTAATCTTGGTTATCGATCTGTTTATAGGATTTGAAAATTCATCTGCAATCTCAGAAGATTTTTTAAGCCCTGTTCTGTAACAGTATCCTGAAATATTTTCATTCATAATAATGCAATTTTTATTTGAAAACTATGGTTCTTAGTTACTTATTTAATTTTAATATCTGTCCTCATGAAGTACATCATGTTAAAAATCCTAAGTGTTTCTTAGCATTTCTCTCCTTCTGTAAAATAAATACTATCCCTAGAGTGTTGTTATGAATTTCCCTCTTTGCCTGTTAGACAGGCAGGAGGATTTCTTGCAGATAAGGGTCTGGGGAGGGGAGGGACCCCTGTTATGAATGGTGGCTCTTCTGTGAGATGAAGCTTTTTTTGAAAAGAATGGTTTTGCAGACATTTCTTGAGGCTGTTTACACTCTGACTTCATGTAATCACTCAGGGATGTTTATTTTGCATGGAGGCTGTGTTGGTGGAGGGTCTTCATCCCCACTACTCACATGCTTTGTCTTTGGTATTGTCTGAGTAAAAACTATTTCACTCTTGATCACTTTATCAAAGCTGCCATCTGAAATAAAGTATATCCATGCTTGACAGACTACTGCTTTAAGGAGAGAAAACTGTAAGGAGAGAAAGTGTTTCCTTGCCCTGGAGCTCACACCAGTACTTTGGATGGGATACAGCACTTCATCTAAGAGGGAGCTGCTTTCACACAGTCTTTAACTGCATCTCAACCAAGAGGTTTTGCCATTGGAGCTATGCCTGGTGATGGCACAGTATTTTCCACCTTACGACTTAAACAATCACAGTGGCAGAACTTGAAAGCGTAAACCACCCTGAGTCCCATGAATGAGATCAAAGGCCCTTTTTTTTTTTTTCTTTTTTTTGCTCCAAGGCTTTGTTCTAATAGTAATAGTCAGCAGAAAAGCAGAATAGTCTGATGATTACTCTGTAACAGATGACTCATCCTTTGATGAATCTTGAGGGAAAAGAGCACTCAGTTTGCTTATGTCTTTCCTGGAGTAGCTTCAGGCCTCAGTGAGTCAAGCCTCATGTGCTTAGAAGTGCAAGTCTACAGCATTTACCACTGTGTTAGTAATGAGTATGTTTTGCATCAGCTAGTACACATTCCTTCTTGAGGCATATATTTAAAGCACATTACTTCAGCAAACATTAGATAATTGGCTGTTCTTAATTCTAGTTTTGGTTTCTTACCTTTTCCTTTAAGTTTTTAAATGCTATCAGAAATAAAGGCTGTTCCAGTGCCCTAGAGTTGTTCTATCTTGCACTATTCTACCAAATGTATTTGCCAGGAACCCAGTTAAAACATTTTGTGAGTTCCTCACTGGGCTACAAAAAGGGCTAAATAACCAAGCCAAAACCCCTTAATGAAAAGGATACAGTTACTTTAATTTAGTTTCACAATAAACCTAGATATTTATAGATTTTTACGTGCACTAAGATCACAAGATGGGCCAGGTAACAAGTATGGTTTAACCTTTCAGTTGAGTGTTTAGCCCTGTAACATATGTAGGCATACAGCATACAATTGCACTCCTGCTCTCTTCACAAAGTCTACACTAGCTCAGATATGGTTATTAAGTACATGTGGTTTGAATAGGGAACACAGCTTTTTATAGTGAGGAGTTGCTTGTACTAATTAGGTTCTCATATGTTCAAGCCACTTTTGTGATTCAGTTACGTAATATGCATGTTCCTTTTCAGATATGCCCTACACATAAGGTCATAGCAAAACAGATGCACAGGGACAAAAATTAGGAAACAAGGGAAAAAAGCTTTCTCAGTCATTTTAAGTTTCTAGTATTGTATATGATTTTTCAGCACCATTACCTTCAAGATTCGAAATCCCTTTTTCTATATTTTGCATGACACCAGCCTATTAAGTTGCTTTAACTGAAATTTAATTATATTGAGTGCACATTTTGTATTGGAATTTTTCTGCACATTTACATGTACTAGTGACCATCAAATCTGCTGTTAAGTACTCTTGCAGAATATTTCAGTTGCTGTTTTATTTGCTTGCCAATTCTCTTCCTAAAGATGTCAAATAAAAACAAAACAACCAAATCTGTGAGGTTATAAGTATTATCTAGGCTTCAAAAAGCAACCAGGTAAGTATTTGAAAATGTTTTTCATATGAAACATTACTGGAAGACAATATGGCTTACGCTGTTCTAACATCGCTATATATGAAACATTTCAGGACATTTATCTTTATGACCACCCTGCAAGACAGGAAAACTCACTATTCCCATTTTACACATAGGCAATTAAAACACACCAAGATTAAACAACATATGTCATGTTATAAAAGAATGTGGAAGTGAAATGCTGTCTTCCAAATCACACACTAGCACTCACATCAGACAAGCTCTATTGCTTCATTTTCCAGCGATAGATAGTAACCAGCCTAATGAGCGGAATATATTAGAAGGTTCAACCGCAGAAATCATCACTCACACAGAATGTTTTTCGAGACTTTACAATTCTTTAACTATCTTTCCCCATCAACTCAACCCATCCCCAGCGATTACCCAAACCTACAAACAGAGCCAACCAAAACTATCTCAACTACGAATTGAAGTTACAAACTGACCACAAAATAACTCAGAATGAGTAAGTTAGTTTTTCCAAATGACTGAATTGGAAATTCAAGTTCAGAATATGTCTTTTGCTTGTTCCCTGAAAAATCATGCACTGCATGTAAATATTTGACTTGCTTACATCCAGTTTATCACTCATCTTTTTTTCCGTAAGAATAACCCATGTTGTTCATTACCACTACCCCAATCACTTGTGTGAATCAAATAGGTCAAGTAATTTTATTTGTACCGGCTTATTGATTAAAATATTACACAATACACAGTGAAGAACTGATTCCAACAAGATCTCAATAGAAAATGTGCTTTGTTCATAGGCACAGTGACATCCCTCCATTTGCCAATTTCTAATCCAGTTAGAATGCCAGATTGATCTTGTATCATTATTTTTGAACAAAAATGATAGACAACTATATATAGGTATAGAACTATAGTTCTATCTATAGATAGAACTATAGATACTATGTCAAGCTTTAGAGAATTCTGTATATCTTACAGTAACAATATTAGCTTTACCAGCCAAAGCTTTAATGTAATAAAGATGGATGTACAGTTAAATGAATATTGATTGGCATACTTCTGTATCAGTGGACACCTGCATCAGCTTTTCCATTATTTCAACTAGGAACGATGTCGAGGACAGAGGATAATTGCATCAATAATTTTTCTTAATGTTAAACACTTGCTTACAGACAAAATAATATATAGGACTTCAGCTAATTAAAAAGAGGGGGGAAAAGGCCTAGATAACAGCTTCTTGGACTACAGATTTCTGAATGTCAGCTTCTTACTTTAGTTTCCCCATTTCTCCAGGAACTTATGACATGCCTCATAGAAAGAAGACAAGGCAGGATTTTGGTCATTGTTATCAGTCATTTCTTATCCTGCATTCGCCAAAGTGGTGCAGGGAATTGTCTGAAGAGGGAGAAAGAAGAAAGAGGCCAAGTAGAAGGGAAAGTGGGCGAACAACTTTTAAGTGCCCTCATCCCATGGAAGAAAAAACATCTCCAAGATCAGGTATTAGGAGTTTCATCAGTCTGACTGGTCCCCCAAACCATGAGTTTGCAGAACTCTCCCATGGCATTAACATTAAAAGTTATTGAAACAACTTCAAATGACCACAACTCATATGTGCGGTCACTCAATTTAAGTGAATACAATGCAATTCCTTTTTCAAACTTGTTAATGCTCATTCCTGAATATTATTTTCCTGCCTTTATAAGCATGGTTTCTAAACCAAGATTTATGTAGGAAGTAACCCAAGGCAAGCACACTATATCTACACTGTATTTTAATTCTATGCATTCTGAAATGTACAGTTCCCAGTTATGCCTTAGTTGCAACCAGGACATGAAAGAGAGAACACAGATGCAGGTTCTTGAACAACTCTGCAGAATAATAAAGTAACACTTTGCAGAAACTTCAGACTCCCTTCAAATCAATCATGCATGCGAAACACATACCACCTAGAAAATCCTCTTCACAGGAAAAATAATTAGGCTTAGTCACGTTAAACACATGATAAAGAAAATACAAGGATATGTTCATAAGGGAATATGAGCAGATTGTTCTCTTTCATTTGGAGTCTTTTCATCCATGGGGCCTTACCATGGAAAACAGGGTATACCAGATGCAAAGCTATATTTGGCTAGATTTAGACTGGATGAATGAATCTAAAACACCATTTCAGTTTAATTTATAAAGCAGGTCAAAATGATGCTTTCAGCTACCTAATAATATTGAAAGGATATTCTGGTTATTACAGTTATACTCAAAAATGTCTTCAAAGCATTACAACTGTACTAAATTGTATGTCTTGCTTAACAAAAACAATGATGGCAATTTTTTTTTAGACTTAAGAGTGCAAAAAGATCATTAATAACACTAGACATAAAAAGAACCAGATTACCACTACCTGATGTTTTCAACTACATGTATCTGAAAAAAAAACCTACTTTGGAGCAGGGGGAAGGAAAGGTTTACATTAAAAATAAATTCTCACTGCTCCTCTCCCTTCCCTCCTACCCTGGCTGTCTTTTATTTATTTTGTGAGCATCTTTTTCCTCCATACAGCAAGTCCTAACTATTAACCAAAGAGCAAAAATTCTGGAAACACTATTTAAAATTTTATGTTCTAATAAAAACAAAACAGCACTGAATTTAACCCTATATAAATAAAAAAAGACTGCTTGTTTTTAAATTTGAGGGATCAGAGATCAATTTGATGGAAAAAATTCAAAACAGGGAAACACAAAAGTCAAATTTGAGCAAAATTCTCTCTCCTATGTTATGCAATCTATTCTGTAATCCTTGAGTTCCTGCTACCCAATTTCGTTACATCCTTCTGCCATTTGTTCATAATTTATTTTCAGTGATGTTAAAATGGGTATAAAAAGCTATAATACCTCTATAGTAGAGCTTAATACACACTTCGTTACAAATGGCGTAAGGGCCGACAGAAGATACTCTTTGCACTACAAGCTAGTATTGGACCTTGGTTTTGAAGACTTCTATACATACACTGTGAAAACTGAAGAGAACTAAGTAGAGTGGGTAAAGTTAAGTAGCTGACAAAGTTTTTGTACAATTACAACCTTATTATTACTTTAATGTGGTTTGCCTATTTCTAAGGACTAGAGGGTTACTGTAAGTCCAGTTCTGGCATTCTCCAGGTCAGGTTTGCTATAACTGGATGTCTATGATGTTCCTCTTAATCATTCCATAAATACATTTTTTTTTCATTTTTGAGAAATAATTTATTATTATTTCAGCTAATTATTAACATTAGCTAATCAAATCAGAAATTCCCAGGCAATTTACCAGTAAGAGTGTAGTGGATTGCTTTACAGAGAAAAACTGACAACCATTCAATATTCTGATAATAACGCTGTAAGTTCCTGTTTGATAACAGCAATAGTCTCCTTTGTTCAATGTATAACTAATCAACAGCAACCATTTAATATTTTGAAGGAGTTCTAGTAAGAAAACACCATTGTGTGGCGGATAATAAAGCCTATCTATTCACAAATTAATGCTTTGCTTCAGAATTAAACATCAAGAGCTGTCCTCCAAACAAGGACATATCTGATGGGGAGGCAGGGGGGAGTATAGTACAGCCTGTGTGCTCTAGGACACTTCCTCATCTGTATCATAGATGCATCCACCCCTGTCCAAACCCAACCTTTCCAAGTCTGGAAAAAACCAAGACCTGCCCATGGCAGGTGGGTTGACACTAGATGATCTTAAGGTCCTTTTCAACTCTAACTATTCTATGATTCTATGAAATGACTTTGAACCTTTGCTTTATGTATTTCCACTAAAAACTTGCCTATTTCTATTCTAAATAAAATTATTAATTTTTCCACAGATTGCTCTACTTATTCATAAAAAATAAAGTCATTAAAACTGATCCATACCAAAATTAGTATGAATCTTAAATCAGTATTGTACTGGCAAATATAGAAAGATTAACACAGATGTGTTTTTATGTACCTCTGGTTTGCCTGGGCAGGATCTGAGATATCCAAGCAATCCTGAAGTTCTTATATGAAACTGAAGTGTAACCACAACTTAAAGCAAAAAATTCCTTTTTATTTTTAATTTGGAAGAAAATCAAGTGTTAGAGCTTTAATTCAATATTATAAATCTTTCAACCTCTTTTCATACGAAGTAATCTCTGACTTGTCTGGCAAAAAATTAAACTAATTTTTTTCCCCATGTCGAGTGTCTTTTGCCTGTGATAGTAACCAGGGAGTGATCTCCCTGTCCTTATCTGGACCCATGAGGATTTTGTGATATTTTTCTCTCCCCTGTTCAATAAAGAAAGGGGAGTGACAGAGTGGCTTAGTGGGCACCTGGCTTCTAGTCAAGGTCAGCCTGCTACAGGCTGTTTACACATTCCTACGTATAGTGATAACTTTCAATATATCATCACAGCAAATACACAAAAGATTTTCTTCATATATATGAACTGACAAAACACTGAAACATTAAATACATTATCTGGAGGAAGTTATTACTTAAGCATTAGGCTAATGAGACAGTCAAAATACTGGAAAATTATAATCTCATCACAAATCAGATCACAATTTATCTCAACTAATTAGCAGCAAAAAAACAGCAATAAATTACTTGTATTTCTTGTTGTCCACTAAATCAGTTTTCAATATATTCTAAACAATTCTAAATATAGTGAGAGCAGAAACCACTGCTCGCACTAATAGAGTTTTTAAAATCCCAAATTACCGTGTTTTAAAGTGTTTAGTATTGGAAAGCTCAACATAAAAGTTTTTTTTTCTGAAGGGGAGGTAGCAATGGATGTTTTCAGAACATATGGTGGCAGCATTTATCTGACAGACCTAAAATATATGCTGGTATCTAGTAACTAAAGGCAAAAAGACACTACAGATAATACTTCCCAAGCACTTTGAGCTCAAACTCAAGTGCAGTTTCCCAGGGAAGCATGAAAATTCACTCAAAGTTCAGGTCGAGGATAAAGCTGGTAGCTCTGCTGTTCCCAGAGGGGCACTGTGTTTCTCATATCTCCCCAAACAGGGATTTCTCATATCAAATTATTAAACTTCTGCTCAGTCAACATTTGCATATGACCTAGAGGGTTCATTTTCACCAGTTGTCCTGCATAAGCATTTGTTTCATTGCATGGCTGCAGATTGGTACAATAACCTGATTGCATCCTTATTCCATAATACTAGTTTTCAGACTTCCATTATCATTTACTTCTTTTTACATGATGGTACAGAAAACGAGGCAGTAGTCTCTCAAGAGTTAAAAAAAACAGCGCAGAAGGACTGTTGCTTTCTGTGACATTCACCCACTGAAGAGCTGTACTGCTAGGGATAATAGCACTAAGCAACACCCTTTGGTGAATCTGAGGAAGGTGAATGAATAACAGTTAATGCTCATCCTGTTGCTGGGGAAAAAAAAGTATTTATGAATTCTATTCAGACTCTACAGGGCAAACAAGCAGAGCAGTGACACATGCTTCTTACGCAGACAAAATACCATTTAGTTGAAGATGGGAATGTTCAGAAGAGGAACATCAGTGTTGAAAAGCTTAGAGAAAGTGGCTGTGGTGGAGAACGTGTGAGAGGAAACTTCTTTACTCTGTACCCACTTCACTTCTGCTGCTGCTCAGCTTCACATCTTTTTTCACAGGAGTGCCTGCCACATGAGCTGCACTAACAAGGGGGAAGTTCCTAACCTGAGAAGATCCCTGCACTAGGACAGGTGAAATAGGGACAAAGATGATATTACTTTTCAGCAAAGTGAATGGAAACTCAGCCAGATTGAGCCTGAGCACTGACACACTTTCTAATGCATGCATGCTTCCCCCCACCATTGCTTCCTATGCAGACTGCCACCCCTCTGACAACAATAAATCAAAACCAAACCCAGAGAACTGCTCAATTATCAATTCAAAGCTGCAACTGCCTCTTGAAATTAATTAGAAGAGTCAGAATTGCCAACCTTCTGCTTGTTAGTTCTGTGTCTCCCTCCCCTGTGCCACAATCCTTCCTCAACTTGCTTTCTTTTCAGTCCCTTCTAGTCCAAGCATTCCTGAGTCTCCAAAGTGAGGGTTTTTTTTTTATTTTCTTTCTTGCCATAGAGCTGATAAGCCCCAGAAGACACTATCTGCACCTGTAAACCAAAAAGATCCTTCAAAGAGTTAGCAGTGGATAGGGAATGAATAGTGTTTGGGGAACTCTGAAGAGGTGAGCAGTGCTGAAAGCAGAGAAGCAATTGAAATAGATGACTCAACAGCATAGGATAAAATACTTATTTCAGGCTGTTAAGCTGTGCTGGAAAGGGCATGGCTGCCCCCTACAAAGGAGTTCCCTGGGGGATGGTTCATTGTACTATCAGTGGGAAACATGAAGGCAGGGGAAGTATGAGCTCAGATGCAGAGACAATGAACACAAGGTTCCTTCCAGAGTGACTCACCCAGCCTCTGGGACAGAGGAAACCGATCACTCCATAAATCAGCATCTTTTGCTAACTATCCAAGTAGTGGCACTTCGCAGTGGGGAAAGCAGCTGTTCACTCCTTCTAACAGCTCATGTGATGGTGCTGGGAAGTGGCAGTTAAATTGAGATTCTGGGGAGATGACATCTGGTGACAAGCCAAGAAGGAAGTAGTACAATAAGATACTTAAAGGAATTAATTTACCTTTGCATAAATAATAGGGAACTGGATCAAAGTAGCATTCCAATAATACTAAGGTTCTGCTAGAGCAAAGGAAATGCTTTCAAACTTGTGGGCCACCAAAATTTTTTCTTGTGACAGTTCATTTTGACATCATTTATGTGCCGGTAATGAAGTTTTCTCATCCAAAGCCCAATCTAATATGTAGTAAAAAGGAGAGAGATTTAGGAAATACTTGTTTTTTCAGAAGGGAGAAGTCCCTTTTTCTGATGAGTACTACTGTCATTTCCTGCTTTGGAAAGCTAAAGAGCTTCTACTCTTATAGAAGGCAAGTAACACACCAAATTAAATGATGCACCGAGTGTTATATTAGTTTCACTATTAATTAATCAGGCCCAATGATTTCAGAATAAGATTTTTTTACTAGAAGATTACTTCAATAACTTGACTTACAGCCTAGTGTTTTATAGAACTCTCTTCTGAACTCTCTTCTGAGTTTCTCTCATATCCCTCTAGCCCCAGAAGAACGGGGGGGGGATATAACTTTTATACTGTTGTAATTATTTTTACTCAGTAACTTTTTAAAAATATCAAGCATGTAACCTAAGTAGCATAAAGTTTTTCAGTTATATTGACTAAACAAATCTGATGTAGATAGCTGAAAGCGCAAAGCTTACCCTGGATGATGAGCCGGCTCAGGGCCTCTCTAGCTGATCTATCACCTCCAGTTGTGCGTAGACCATTGCAACTCAGCTACATGTGCAATAGCTCCCGAGGAAGGGCCATGACTGCTGATACCTTAAATTCATTGCTCCTACAGCCACCAGGAGGACCCAAGGGCCAAGTGGAATTGTTTGACCTCCTGTGACCTCATTTCATACATGGGAGCCAAAGCAAAGGACAAGTGGGTTTCATCCTAAATCAAATGTCTTAAAACTCAGAAATCCTCCCTTCCCCAGATTCTTACCACGGAGCCATAAGAACAATAAAGAAAAAAAGGAGGAGGGGGAAGGAAAAGAGTGCGAGGTTAGTTTGCCAGCAATAGTCATTCATCAAGAATTACATTCAGCCATTACAGAAGTGAGTAAACATTCTGAAAACCATTTAATTGGTCTTGCGCTACAAAAAGGCAAAGAATGGCAGGCAAAAAAGAGAGATAAGACTCTTACTCCCCCTCCTCACCTCACTCCCCTCCTATTCTCTCCTTTTCCCTCCCCTCTCTCCCAGGACACAAAATTCCCTTTAAGGAGATAAGATAATCTATCAAAACCAGCCAATGCTCCTTCAGAAACAGAAGCCTGTGGCTAACGAACCCAAGCCATTTTGTTTGAAATAGGCATATTTAAAAGATCAGTAAACAACTGCTACCGATGTTCCATCCCTGAAACAAAGAGAACACTCCTAACATGATTGCTAAAATATATTTTTTATCCTTTTTGCATAAAAAGCTTTGTAAGAAAGCCTTGTTGGGAAATAGCACTGATACCATCAATAAGCAATCTTTCTTAGTCTGGAAAAGATATTTCTTCACCTTCGGTAGTCTGGGAAAACTCTAGCACATAGTAAGCACAAGATGAAAATGGAAAAATAACCCTGAAACAAACAATCTCACTTTTAGCCTTTCACACATTCTTAGTGCTCTAATTTCTCCTACCAAGAGTAGAACAGCCTTGAGAGGATGAGCAGCAGTGTCTGAAACCATGGAAACTGTAGTTTGACTGTTTTTCTTAAGAGTTGAGCAAGAAGCTTTGTCTGAAATGTAGTTTCCACAAGGTTTTGCAGTTAGAGAAATCAAGTATGAATGCAGCAAGTTAGGGAACAAAAATAAACAGCACTTCATACTTCATCCTAAGAGTCCTGAGTTATTATGAAAGCTTTTGCAGAACCACACTTTGAGACTAAAATTACTGGGCTATCATCTGATTTTCTGACCAAGAGTGCTGGCAATTTAAAGAAAAGCAGGATAAAGAGCTGGCAATTTAAAGAAAAGCAGGATAAAGACCTGTGACACAGGTACTTCACAGGACATAATTTGTATACCTTTTTTTTTTGTGTGTGTTTGATGTCTTATTTGAAATAAAATTTTCCCTGACAGATTATAAAAACAAGAATCCAGTTCTGCAATTTGCCTGGAGAAAGACACATTCAGACTGATGGAAAAGAAGAGCTATGGACAAGCCTTTCAAGATTCTTATTAATGTTGAATATAATTTTCCCCTGCCACCCATGGAGAAACTAGGGGAGGGGGGAGCTACAGGGATGGCTTCTGTGAGAAGCTGCTAGAAGCTTCCCTTGTGTCTGATGGAGCCAATGACAGCCAGTTTCAAGGCAGACCCACCACTGGCCTAGGCCAAGCACATCAACAATGGTGGTAACTACCCTGCTATTCCCCCATGGATACGTGTCACACAAGAAGGTATATGTTCCCATTAGTTACCTCCAAGACCAAGTATTGTGCCTTGCATTTCCAATACTATACAAGGTCTTATATGGGTAACTTTTAGTAATCCTTAAGTAAATATATAGCAAAAGAGGGAAAATAATTTATTTGTGGTTTATGAACATGAAGCTATTGCTTCACTAAAGACAAAAGCTTAAAGAACAAAGCTGGCATTTTGCTAAAAACAAATTAATAAAGAAGACTTTTTAAGAAGCAGGATTATAAGCATTACAAATTTGAAGGCTTACGTTGAATCATGGTAAAGTGCAACGGAAAGCAGATCTATTGAAGGGAAAACTGCAGAAGCCAAACAAAAACATAATCATCACACTTATTTCTAAGAACATTTATTTTCATAACAAATGCACGGCAATTGTGCCTATCTGTGAAACTCCTTCTGTGCAACTTAAAAGATTCTGCAAAAGGTATTTTTGCAGCAGAGCTGGATCAAGGAATTCTTGGATTTCGTAACTTGTTTCTTAGAGAGGTGCAGCTTATCCCTGCTAGAACAGGGGCAGCAGCCATTAAATCTTAGCCCCACTTGTCAGGTAGAAACATAGTGGAAACATACTCAGTTGAAGACTAGTTAAAGAAGGTTTGAAGTTTCATATGAGAAATGGAGCTTCAGATCACAGCAACTGAATGCAACAATGGACATAGGAGTTCCCTTCCTCCAATGGAATCATAAAATGGTTTGGGTTGGAAAGGACCTCAAGATCATTTAGTTTCAAAGCCCTCTGCCATGGGCAGGGACTAGATCATGTCACCCAAGGCTCTGTCCAACCTGGCCTTGAGCACCACCAGAGATGGAGCATCCAGCACTCTTGGCAACCTGTTCCAGTGCCTCAACACCTGCACAGTAAAGAACTTCTTCCTTATATCTAACCTAAACTTCCCCTTTATAAGTTTGAACTCCCTATCCTCTCATCCCAGTCCCTGATGAAGAGTCCCTCTCTGGCATCCTTATAGGCCCCCTTCAGATACTGGAAGGCTGCCATGAAGTCCCCATGCAGCCTTCTCTTCTCCAGGTTGAACAGCCCCAATCTTCTAAGCCTGTCTTCATATGGGAGGTGCTCCAGCCCCCTTAGTCATAATCATATTCTAGTCATAGAATAGTTAGGGTTGGAAAGGACCTTAAGATCATCTAGTTCCAACCCCCCTGCCATGGGCAGGGACACCTCACACTAAACCATGTCACACAAGGCTCTGCTCAACCTGGCCTTGAACACTGCCAAGGATGGGGTTATCAGCCTCATGGCCTCCTCTGGACTTGCTCCAACGATACATTTCATTTATACACAATTTAGACGTAGCTTCATAGACTGTTTGGTCTGTTGGAAAAAATAGGCTGCAATTTAGTGAAGATGTAGAGTAAGATCCACATTTCACTTATATCCCATAGCTGACCAAATTTTAGGTGCAAAATTTTTGAGTTTTCAATTTTACTCTCTAAAAGCTTAACAGACATGGTGAAGAACATGCTTGGCTTCTCATTTCTTTTAAATAAAACAACATTTTCAGGAGGAAAACTGTTCACAGACTCAAAATATCAGCAAAGATCCAGGAACAATGAGAGAGACATGCATGCAAAAATACTGACCTACTTCCTATTATAGCTTTCCTCATAGCTGAAGAACACACAGTGCTTCTTTAGTGAAACTGAAATGCTGTGGCATATGCTTCTGTAGACAAATAAAATGCTGATAGGCAATGCAGTAAAGTGAGCCATGCCACTTTTTCCTCCCGTGAAAGCCCTTTAAACATCAGTATTACATTATTCACTTGGATAATGACTGAATACTTTATAAATGGGACAGAAAGTCAATTATTCTACACAATCACCATCACAAGCAAGAGTGTAAGATCAATGTTCCTATAACCTATTTTATAAATACTTTAACAAAAAAGAAATAAGAGAATTGAGTTCATAGTTTCTTAACACTTTCCAGAGCTGCTAATGTATGTACTGTAACTCACAAAGGCTATTTATAGAGGCAAGCTTCTGCACAGCATTCTTAGAAAATCGTTTTTATTAACCCTCAGATACCATGTTTGCAGAAGCCCTGAGGATGTGTTACAATTAATAATTGGTGTGAAATTTGAATTTCAACAGTGTGTTTTATTACCCAGACATAAAATGCCAGTTGACACATCGTGATTAAGATGAAACATTGAGTATTATTTGATTAATATCAACAAAAGAGCAATAAAAGCTACCAGTCTTAAATACCCCAGCATTAAACACAGCACGTCTCCTAGTCACTGGGACATGCAGCAGGCATACTTGCTGACAAACCTGCACAGCACGTCTATGACTTGCAAACATGCAAATTTTAAAGATCAGGATTTATTTAGCAGCAAAGTAAGATACATTTAATATTAAATACCTTTTTTCTTCAGCTGTTTGGAAAGGAGGACAATTGCTAGAATTCATTGCCTTAATGTTCATTTGCGAAAATAAAATGATTGAGGTATTTCCTTGTAAAGCAGAGCTTACCTTAGTTGTGCTATGAAAAATAACACAAATTCTATGGAGCTCTATTTGTTGGTTTATCCTAATTATTGCAGTAAAACATGTTTATCGTTTTGCTGCCTATATATGAGACATTAAATCTACTTACAGTTGCTAAATTTAGGGTTATCCTTAGATGAGTGCATTAAGCCTAAAAAGGAAACAATTCCAGAATATACTACCAAATATTTTTAAATAACTGAAATGTATACTCATTAAGTATTATGCTGTTCCAATAGGTAATTAATCTATTTAAAGGAAATTAATTAATAAAAGATCTGCATAATGTTTAGGGATGCAACTATTATACCTAATTAAAGAGACCTTACCAACAGCTTCTTTCTGCAAATTCACACCAGTCTTTTACAGTTAGAGCATAGTTAAATGTATTTGTAAAGAAACACACCAGAGGGAAGTTTTTGTTAGCCTTCTAAAAATATTCTGTGCGAATATTTTTGTTATATACTTAAATTTAACTGGGAACGCTTTTAGGCAATTTCCTTTCAGTGCACTGTCTAAAAATACTGTATAGTACAGTAAAAATACTACCTAAATAATATGGAATATTTAGGAAATTTGGGTGAGTATTTTAACAGTTTATAAAAATCTGCAATAGCATTTTTTGCTCTACTTGGCTAAACATGCACTTAGTCTTATACACTAAAAAACCAGCACTACATTCCAACAAACACCATTAACAATTAAGGGAAGACAGATGAACAAATGCTTTTGAAACAGCTTAAGTAATAAAAAACACTAAAAGAATGTTTATGCAAAAAATTAATTAAAATGTTATCTGTATTCTTGAATATGATAGATAGTCTAACAGTTACTGAAAGATATTCCTACAGGTCTGGATACAGTATATTTTCTCCAGTATGAACGCTCCTATCTAACAATGAGGCTATACACAAGTTTCCTTGTCACAGGTTACCAGAAGCTATCAGAGTGGATTATTGATAGATCACCTTTTTCATATGGAAGGAAAAGTAGACTCAAAATATCTATCACAAGAGCATATGAAATCCCAGACTATATTAGTAATTCTATGCTCAGATAGCAATAATTAAAAATGAGAATTTGTGGAACCTACCGCTTGATCAGCACAGGTAATGAATTATAATTAGGGAAGTATACTTAAAAAGCATTGGTAACAAAGACTAGATAATTTGTAGTTACTCTCAGAGCTTAATTAATAATTTGAACCTCAGCCATATCTGCTTCAATATTTGCTAGCAGCAAACATTACATGATAAGGTTTGGAAAAGAGGAGCAGGCAGTTTGCACCTGTAAAATCTAGCTCCCATTGAGACCATGCTGACACAAGTCTTATTTTGCACACTGGGGGTTAGCTCAGAATAAATAGCCCTGTTTTAGCTGGTTTCAAACATGCAAACTGAATCCTAAAGTAGGGAGACCCAAGTATACCATTAATGTATTTGCTACAATATAGTGGCATTTTGAAAAAGTGCACCTAAAGTATCTGTATAAAAGGAAGGTAGAATCTGTTTTAAAAATTCAGTGTAGTTATACAAATCGAGAGGCAGTGGAAGCAGATAATTCAGCCCTTTTTACATTCAGAAGAATGTAAGAAGGTAAAAATATAATCTGTTCAGGAAATATTTATGTAGTTTAGTTTTAAAAACGCCCACAGAGAAACTGATGATAAAAAGCAAGAGCAAATTATAATTGAGTAGATGCAGATTTTAGTAGAGAAACAGATTCACTATGTGCAAATACTGTAGGTGGTTGTAGTTTGGTATTTAGGAAATGTGCCTTTTTAGGTTTTGTATTCCAAATGTTTTACATGTTTGGGTTTTTTTTTTTCAACTAAACATCAATGTATTTGATGCAACAACTTAACATCTTGTTGCTTTATAACAAATAACAACACAGTGTTTTGGGAGCAAATACACATGGGCATATGGTAGTATGATTCATCTGAGGACCAGAGAATAACTCAGAATCATTGGTATCTGCAACTACTCTGGTGGCCCTTGTGGGTTTGGAAGCCACTCAGGAAAATTTAAAGTTGGAGGAACCCTTCAGCATCATGCTGCAAAAGAGCTATAACTTCTACAACAAGATCAGTCAGATGCCAATTCAAAGTGGAGTAATTCCAGTCCAAACTGAGTAAAGGAGTCAAGCTGCTGGTGATGCAACTTGTGATGGCCAGAACAGAATTTATATATTTGAACAGAAAAGATGTTTCTACACCATGTGTTTTCCTTTTATTATGAAATATTATTTATACAGTTTTTAGAAGTATCTTACTTGGACTTGACATTTCACTTTTAAAGGGTAGATATTGCTGATTCTACAACTACCACAGTCAATGTTATAATGACTATAAATCTGAATGGAATAGTCTGACCATTATTATTGTTTCAAAGGAAACTTAACAGCGGTAGTAGCCATGAATCCGGGAACAAAGTAAGATTCTTAATTTTTAACTTGAATTTTATTCTTACACATCTGGCTGGAAATACTGTAACTATGTTATAACCTATGGCACACTGTCTGGTGAAAGCACCTCCCTCCAAATTCTGACATCAGGAGAAAAGATGATGTCTAACAGAATTCAACATTACATCAGTTAAAAACTCCACTTTTACAGCTCCTTGCTTTTATGGAGAAGTAGCGAGGGCTTCGTGAACAAGCTTTAGATGTTAAGCATCAGCATCCAAAAATAAAAGCTCATCTATTCAGAAACAACAACCAAAAAAACCTTTAAAAAGAAAAATCATTTAAGGGGTTACTTTTAAAGTTATTTTTAAAGCCTTGATATCAGAACATTCTTCTGTCAGCATAAGAAAAGGGAGTTTAATTCTGAGGGCTCAAGCTGCTTGCTTTACATTGGGTTCCACAATTCTTCCTTTCCGAACTTAACGAAAGCTACCAGAGTGTAACTGCTCAGCTGTAATTGACTTAAACATCTAGAGAAAATAACAATTAAAAAGATACAAAGGGTTCCCTGCTGCACAAATACATTAAAGTAAGTATGAAGTCTGAATAAATGAATTTTTAACACATTCACTCTTTGAAAATAACTTTTATTCTGTATACACAAGCATCACAAACAGTTTATGAAAACAACTGTTTAGAAAAGTAAATAAGACACTTGCAAAGTGTGTTGTGTCCTACTTCTGTGGCTAATCTAGTAGTTGATAATGCACTTCTGGACTTTGTGGCTTCACCCTCATAGCTCAAGTATTATAGTGGGTGTATTGAAGGGTCACCTTCAGGGAGCTGTTGTATTCCAATAATTTATTTCAATGTTCATAATATCCAAAGTGGAAATACTGATGGACAATAGCATGTGATGACATATATTGACCATGGGAGCGAAGTTTAATAAAGCAGGACACGCTGTAAGGAAATCTGGCTGTGATTTCTGGCTCTGATACAGCTTTTCTTTATGTGACAAATAACTTCATCTGCCTAAATTGCTTTTCCTGCAATTTAAATGGGCTACTATTTGTTTACTTTTCCAGATACTGTAAGCATTAATTTATTCATACTTGGGAAAGCATTTCAAATGGGAATGTCTACTAGACTTTTGAATAAAGTTGCCCTGTAGACTGAGAATACTTCTTGTCAACAGCAAGCAATCAGGCTCTGATATGTTTACTGCAATCTGAAACCCCTTTCATGGAACTTCTGCCACAACTATTAACAGAAAATCATTATTCCTGGCACACTGGCATTAGCAGTCTGAGTTACACCAGTCTTATATGTGAACAAACAAGCACAGTAACCAAATTCAATTTATTGCACTGCGACTGGGTTAAATTTATTGCACCTTTGTGATTATTAGCACAAATACAACAGGTTTATTTTTAACATCTGGAAAATTTCTCATTCTACTACCTATCCCTACTTGATTCCTACAGTCTCAGAGCTCCTTTTTTACCTGCTTGGTAAAGACTCAAGGCTCACGTATAACTGCCACAACTTGTGGTACTCCCCATCCCTAATGTTCTGAAAGCAAGCTATGAGTAGTAAAAAATAAAAACAGAAAAATGTAAGAATAAAATAATGAAAGATAAAATTGATCAAAGCTAAAGAGATTAAGAAAAAATATATAAAGATATATTTGTGGCACATTGTGGAAACAGGACCTGAGAACTCTCCTGAATCACAGTCAGAGAAAACCTATCTCAAGATCACTGAGGATGGAATAGACTACAACGGCTCCCTACATGCACGTCCCATCAAAACGAAGATGGATTTGCTCATTAAATCATAAATAAGTTATCAGCAACTGAGCTCTCAAGAAAATACAAATTAAAATGATGACCTTTTAAATTCTGAATTTACCCAGTTTAACAGCTGCTAAAGAGTAGGAAACATACAAAGAGGCTTAATGTCAAGTGGGCAAAATTACAATACCTAACAGTGTGAATGGCTGAACCATTCTCCTGATGTCATAGTTAGGTGCTGCTAAAAGAGATATTTAATCCTAAATCAATTTTTATTCCAAACAACTGGAAGGAAGCTCTTGATAACAGTCTTCATTCCTGGCAAGAATCCAGATGGTCCCAGGTATTTATCATTCACACAGCACTTCCACTAATTTACAAAAAAGTATGACTATTTTAATTGACTGAGACTGTATTTCTATACTAGCAGTATTACATTCATTTAGCTTAGAAGCTGAAGCTGACATAAACTGGGATGATTTAAAAAGGAACCATATGTTCTCCTTGTAAAAAAGTAATTTAAATATTTACAATTACAGGCTTTAAAGGAAACAGCTAATTTTGAAAACAAACAAACTTGTATCCCAACTAAAATTTCAAATCCTTTTTTTTCTCTCCAATCAGGTACTTTCAGAAAAAATGAAACAATTCCAATCAGTTTACTCATATTTCATTATCTTGAAAGACCTTATTTTTGCCCGTGGTTAACAGCACATATGGGGACATATCCACTTGTGTTCCCTATTTGTTTGTTTGTATAAATCCACAAATGAAGACTATGGAAAAGAAATAACCACAGTTCAGTGTGCATGAGTTTTAGCCAGTTTGCCATGAAATATGGGTTCAAAACTGTCCCTGCTATTCCCTGTTCTTCCTGAAATAGTAAATGTCAAGATGTGTTGAACAAAGTGATCTCTGAAAAAAAGGCCAGCTCTGGTGCAAATCCAATGCTGCTAAATTATGGAGTGGCAGTAATGAAGTACAGGTTGTCACCTGCTGCTGCTTTATTCTCAAAAACTGGAAACAACAATTAATTCTAAGTTAGAAACGGGTGTTCCTGTCACTGAAGGGTTGCAAATATACATACCACAGAATAGGTACAGCACAAACATCAGCACAAGATAGGATCCTGTCAGTTTGTTAGGAAAACAACCATGTTTCTTCAAAAGGAAACAATGGCCGTGAGCAGCACAGGTGTCACAGATGCTAGTGTAACTGCTGATCAGGACTGAATGACAGAAAAATAATCAACCCTTTCTACCAATCTCAGGGAGCTCAACAGAGACCATGGAGATGGCTGTGTCTATTTATCTTTTTTTGTCTACACTGACGACAAAACAAAGCTTTCCCAAAGCTGCTCTTTAGTTTGTTTGGTTAAAATATGTTTTAAATTCTGCGTTATACTAATGGTGATTTTAAATTAGTATTTAATGCCCAAGCGGGTGTACTGTAGCCGAAACCCTGTTTCCTATGCAGCAGCTGGCGGCACAAAGTCCTTTAGAGTTCAGACAACCAAGAAAGCAGACGTCTAAGATGTCTTGCCCAGGAATGTCACTGGGTAACTCACATACTCCAAAAATGAAAAGGGAATTTCACATCCAACTGTCCTCAAAAGATTTTTTTAAATGTCTCTCTGTAATTATCTTACCAGCTAAGAACAGCAAAATTCTGAAGAAAAGAATAAATTTCTGTTTGCACATTTATTACTCTTACAGAATGTGATGTGAAACAGCAGCAGCAGAGTAGCTCACTATATATGTTGGATCTAAACTGCATACACTCATTCTGTAGGGAAATACATCTATCAAATCCACTTAACGATGCAAGTGGGCCAGGGCCTGGCCATGAAAGATGGGAGAGGACTCAGTTTAAGGATCACACTCTTCCACTCTCTGTTCTCTTCCATTATGTTGTCTATGGCTTTTCTCTACTGTCAGTCCAAGTTATTACCAGGGAATAATAATAATAATAAAATAAAAAGGACCTAAAAATCCTATATCTCATTTCTCCTGCCTTCGACTCTGAACAGAGCAAGAATGGCTCATTGCAATTTGGTGCAGTAGAATTTATGTAAAACTTCAAACACTTTTGGGGTTATCTGACTACATCAAATGCTTAACCTGCACCTAACAGAGTAAGACCAATCCACAGTTTTCATGTTCCAAAGAAAACGGAGTAATTTAGAGAAAGTACTAGAATCCTGCATTCTGGAGAGGTCCTCGGGGTATGGCAATATTGGGTAGCAGGCACTAACCTGTAGATTTTCCTCATTAAATCATCTGCTGTTGAAAATTCTGTCATTTACAGAGCTCTGTCACCTAGTAATCTTCCCCACTGTAAGTTCAATAGAAATCTTGGATGGTTTAGATAATTTTAATTCTTTCTAAAAGTTTCCAAATTTCTAGATCCGTAGCAATTCAATAGATTGAAGTTGCCCTTGAGTTTTAAGGTCTGTGCATGCTGGTAATTTATGTTTTGTGACGCTGAAGAAAAATAAGATAAAATGCACCACCATGTTGGTACTTTTCTTTACTGGAGTGCATCCATCCAAAAAAGACCATATTGATGGATATTTCCTTGTTTCTTAAAGTAAAATACTTCAACTGTTTTCTTTAATAAAAATACCAATACATTATGAGCCAAACTCTCATGCACAACCCAGATGCAACAAATCCTTCTACAGGCAATATAGAGGAAGAAAAAAATCAGAGAAATATCTGAGTTTTAAGGTTTTGTTGATTACAGCAGATGACAAAGTTCTGAATCAGAACAAAAATAGTAACCATGACTTTGGTTTTTAGAACAACAATCTCCTAAACAATGATATGTTTTCCGAGTGGCTGAGCTAGTGATAACATCAGCTGAGAATCTGATGACTCAGTACACCGTCAATTTTGTTTGCCGACATTGTTAAACTTAGTAACCTATGTCACAACTTCTAAGTAGTTTATGTACAGTAAACCCAAAGAATACAAACTTTATTATTCAAAATTAGTTGCTATGCCTAAATATTTAGGAAGAAATTACAAGTTTCAAACACAAATGGAATATTTCCCATAATTTAAAATCAGTCCTACAGCTGGAGGCAATATAAATCCACTAACCAAAGTAGAATTACTTGTATGAAAGACGTCTTATGTCATACACAATGAAGAGGGTCTGGGATGACCCACGTGAGCAGCTGCTGCCTTGTCCTGAGTGCAGCTGCTCAAGAGGCTCTGCTGGCTGCAGTGGAGTGATGAGAGGAAGCTCAGCTGCTCAGCTGCCTTGCAGAGCATCACAACTCCTATTGGAAACCATTGCCTGCTTACAGCTCATGCTTCCCGGCAATGAGTTGATTCTTCATCCACACAGCCAGCACAGAAGGCCAGTGCAGAACGTGTGAACCTGGAAACATTGCTCCCTCTTCCTTCCCATGCAGGTCATAGAAGAAATTATTCCACCTCATGTCCACAGAGAGCTGTGGATAAAACTGGAGATGCCCTTTTCCCCCAGTACTTTAGGTTCTGCCTGCTTCTGGGTTTCAGCAATGTTGGCTCTGCACTGCTTGGGCTAGTTATCCTCGGAGTCTTTGGTGTAACCTGCATTCCTTTTACAATTTGTACAAAAAGTAAGACAAAACATGGCAGAGAAAATATGTCAAAATACACTTCGTGGCCTCTTAACCTTTCAGTAAGAGGAGTGTGTTCAACCCTAAGACTGCAAACCGTGAGCATCCTGTAATATATGCTGTAATAGATGCTTCACTGCTAGATAATAACATTCTCTCTATGCATCACTTTTTATTGTAGCTGTGGAAGGGGAGGGAGCTAAAGAAATCCATTTAAAAAAACTGCATATTCTTTTAGCTGCTGATTTTCCTGACAATTACCAATGAAATACTTTACGGTCCTGTTCTTCTTTATATAAAAATATACTCCCAAATATAATCTCATTCTTCTATGGCCTTCTCATACATTTTATACACATGGACAATTATACATTTGCATCTTCTTGGTATCCCACCATTTTCTCTATCAGACTAATTTATGGTGAAAAGCCAGGTTCAGATCTGATCATGTAAAATTTCTTTATTACACCTTCTATTTCTCTGCCCTTTTTCTTTAATGTTTCTTTAGCTAATACAGTTTACTACATTCACAACTGCTCAGAGTGTGTCTGCAAGAATCAGTTTCTTAAGCTCCTCGAATCACCATGTAACCCTATTTATAAGTCACTCCTACAATCCCCTGCTCTTCCATCTTATTAAATACAAACTGTCTTCATGTCCTACTTCCAACTGACCATTTCTCATTTTTATCAGCTCTTAACTCCAGTATTATGTTCCTTCATAATTCACATGTAAAATTCCTAAGTGATTTTGGCTAGGGTCCTGGTCCTTGCTTACACTTAGTACTGCAGTAAAATTAATGTTAATTCTATGGCATCCATTGAGGATTACCATGTGCAGGTAGTAGAACAGAACTCAACATAATAAAAACAAAAGTCAAAATGACTGTTCCTGCCCCATTTCCTGGCCAGTATGTCCTACTCTGCTTTTCTGAACCTGGCATTCCAACCACTGATGAAAATAACCATTGATCATTTAAATCTTCCCATTTTCTTTTGCATCATAGGCAAGTATGCTGTATTTGGTTAGCTGACAGCTTGATCTTATCTGAGGGTGGGTTCATTAATCTTACTCATTCACCCACCTCAACACTGGTTGCTTTTATTATGAAGCCTTTTTAACTGAAATAAGCTATTTTCACTTAAGGTTTTGAAAGTCACATTGTAAATGACAGCAAATATTTTAAAACTATTTTAAATCGTGTATATAACACCCTATAACCTTCTAGAGGGTTATGTTTACAATAAATCATTACTGCATCTATACTCAATTATTTTGACATATTTAAAGATTTTCATAAGATATTCTACTGCACTGCCTGTAGCAATATCTCAAAATATTCTCTCTTTGAACCTTAACTTTCTTTCTCCATTATAATCCCACTCAAACTTACATCTTTGTATAAGCAAATGTTTGCAATGATTTTTTTTTTCACTTGTTACTTCCAGCCTGGACTATTGCAAAGGCATCAGGAGGTCTGCATGGATTAATAACTAGCTCCTGCCAAAACTCAAGCACAGAAAGGAAGTGTACAGGATGTGGAAGTAGGGTCAAGATGACCCAAGAGAAATACAGAGATACTCTAAGCTTGCAGGGATGGGGTTAGAAAAGCCAAAGCAACCCAGAATTGAATATGGAAGGTGAAAAGGTCTTCTACATGAACAGCAAAATGAAGACAAGGGAAAATGTGGGCCACCTGCTGAATGTGTGTGGGCCCTGGACACAAAGGATATGGAAAAGGCTAAGGTGTTTAGTATCCTTTCTGCCTTGGTAAAGAAGGATAAAACCTGCCTTCAGGAATCTGAAAACCCTGAAATCAGGAGGAAAGTGTGGAGCAATGCAGACTTCCTTTAAGTGGAGAATGATTGGGTTAAGGAATACTTAAACTGGACACTCACAAGTCCATGGGACCAGATGGGATGCAATAAAGAGTTATTAAGAGTTATTAAGAATGAATAAGGGAGCTGGCTGATGTTGTTGTAAGGCCACTCTTACAGTCACCTTTAAAAAGTCACGGCAACAGGAAGAAGTGCCTGATGTCTGGTAGGAAGCAAACCACACTCCATCCTCAAGAAGGGCAGGAGGAAGGAGCTAGGAAACTATAAGAAGCCTCACTTTGCTTCCACCTGAACACAAGAGAACACTTTTTCTAGCATGAGGGTGTTCAAACACTACAACAGGTTGCAGAGAGATGTTGTAGAGTCTCCATCTTGGGAGTATCTTTGGAGATGCTCATCTAAGTGGACATAGTCGTGGGCAACCTGCTCTGGCTAATCCTGCTTTGAGTAGAGAAGTTGAACTAGATGGTCTTCAGAAGTACCTTCCAAATCAGGCAGGCTGTGATTCTGTGAAATATGCACTTCTTAACAGACCATCTTTCTATGTAATAATCCAGAACTATGTATCTTCCATTAGATGCTACTGGTTTTCATTTGCCAAATCTTAGGCCGTGTCCTTACTTTCAAACCCTCAGTGAACCTGACAGTAGCTACGCAGGTATTTACTTCTACCAGACAAAGCATGTGGGGTTTTTTTCAGCAAATGCAGCTAAGGAAACTGGGACAAGACATGGGACAGCAAATGAAAACATTCACAGTGGAATGAGTGCGGAACAAACTTGCAAATCGAATCAGATTAAAAGTGCCTCATTAGTTTTAAAACATAACAGAAAATTGCTCCTCAGGCTTCAGCTTTTCTAACAGTATGACAAAATTACATAAAAGAGAACCCTATTTAACTTTTACTTACAAAAAATACATCAAAAAATATTCAGAAGTGGGAAAAGCACCATTCCATGAGAAAACCTGCTGGTATTCCAAAACTATTTAAACCACGGTATGAAAGCAGCCCAGAAGGTACTTTAAGTGATTTGATGCTGCCTGCTGGCAAACAGCTATCATGGTGGAACAGAAACTGGTATAAGCTGCAAAGCCGCCAGCACTGTTACTATCACTGTGAGATTTTATCTTCTTCACCAGGGCATATTTTGTCTGACTCAGAAATCTGAATTTGTTTTCAATTAAAGCATTAGAAATTGAGGGCAAAAATTTTAATCAAGAAACTTGAATCCCACGGCCAAAGAATACTATGTGGATTAATCATTTCTGTCACATGCTTTTGCTGGTTTTGTCTGCAGCAAGAGAGTTAATAGCATATTTGGGCATAAACAGTGAGCACATGAGAGTTGAGATGCTCTAAGAGATGACTTAAAAGACAACTCATGTATGACCTTATTTCAGACTAAGACTTGGATCCATCTAGCTGATTTAACAGTGCTACAGTATACAACATGGATAATTTCCTGCTTTGTCTCAGGTAAGAGAAGCTGGTAGCTATCTACTGAATGATATTTTTCAGTATTACAATTTGGGGCACAACAAGTGCAGCAAGTACGACTGAACTTTTATCCCCTTTTTATAAAGCTTTAAAAAATTACTGTAAATATTTTTCAAGAAATAGATATCTAATGCTATCGTTATTTAATGAGCCTGTATTCAGACAGTTATTTGTATGCCTACATTTTTCTTCAGAGTTAAATCAGAAATACAACAGAAATCACTGAAATCATGTAGCATAATAAACCAACGAGAGCAGATACTGTGAATTTATTGTTCACTTCGGGACAAAATAGCAGCATCCATAAGAATGATTTAGCAGACTGAAGGGATGTGATATTTCTTAAAACAAACCCCCAATATCCTGACAGGAAAACCTATTAATATTTAATGTAGCATTCTCCAGGCTTCTTTTCTGTTGAATTGCTAAACTTTAATAAAACCAAATTAGTATTTTCAGTGAAATAAAAGTTATCTCCTATTACTCGAGTAGACACTTAAAAATAGTCTAAATGAAATTGGCAGCTGTGCATAAAATCTCATTTAATTTTCACAAAAGCTTTTAAGTACTCTTGCAGGGGGAAATCAATATTACCTACCTGCCATAACAGTGAAATAGTTGGGTACAAAGCAAAAAAAAAAAGTGCAATCAAAGTAAATGAACTGTGATCATACCAGCAGGCCTAGCAAATTAGCTTTAATCTTGGGAATATTCATGAAGTATATGTGTCATTTTTCAAGATAATATTTCACCTACAGTTTAAGGAATACCAATAAAACACTCTGATAGGTACACAAACCAGTTTGATTGGAATTAGTTATCTACATAGTGAGCTTACACTGGAAAACGGATGAACTTCCCAACCAAACAGAGTGCTTTTGTCTCAAATTCTGTTTTTACCTCTGCTTATTAGGACTCTCTCCTGAGCGAATTAATTATCATTAAGGAACCACACACATTGTATCCAGTCTCATTAATAATATCTTTTAAAATAACCCTTCAGATATCTTGGCAGGCTTGGCAAAATTAGTATTTAATATTTCTCAATTGAACTAATTAGGATGAACATAAAATATGAAATACAGGATTAGTAAAAATATTTTCTTATGGAATTACACATAATTATAGTCCTTTTCAGCTATGTGTGCCTTGTAATATAGTATTTAATCTCTATTCTGTTCTATGAAAAATATGAAATAATAGCAGGACCTATAATGCTTTTCTTCAATGAGGTGAAGAAAACTCATCTGTATTATGAACACTATCACAGTATGGAAGTTGCACTAGATTCTATAGTTTCTATACATTATTCACTAAAGACTCCATGTCTCAGTAATTTGAAGCCTCACCAAGTAATTTTGTGTCTGACAGAATGAATCTGACCTTTTTGATTCCCTCTTTCCCCAATTTACGACATAAATAACATAATCATATACACTACCATGATACTCAATTTTAAAATAAAAGTATTCTTTGCTAAAGACTAATGATAGACATTTGTTCTGCAATGAAGTAGAATGGCAATAAAGAACAACCATAGCCCCATGCATCTTCTTTTGACAGTGAAGGTAGAAAACATGCTCCCACACATAACAAAGGACAAAGGGATTAAACTGATGAGAAGAGAGACAGACATAAGAAGGAAACATTTGGAATTTCCTTGAAAAGAGGGTTCTGCTCTACCTAGCAAGGCAACATGTACCTTTGAATAAGCATTCAATTGTTATAAATATCAGTAAAGAGAAAACTGAGTAATTGAGCAGCCCACAGAGAGAATATAGATAAATATGGGAGAAGAAAATTTTTCTGGTCTGGTGTGTTATATGGCAATGCAAAGGAGGCCCTCTGCATCCCATGGGAGACATGAGTAAATACAGCTTCTCTGGAAGAAGAGATGAAGCCCTCAAAAGAAAGTTCTGGGCCAAAGCAACTAACTTCACAAGATAGATTGAGAAACTCTGGTGATGAATATTTCCTGACAGTTCTTACTTTTTTTTTTAAATTATACAAAACGGCTTATAATGCTGTAACTGTGGCAAGCTGTCCTGGGTTCAGCTGTAACAGTTACTTTTCTCCCTCTCAGTAGCTTGTGCAGTGCTGTGTTTTCCACTTTAGCCTGAGAACAATGCTGATAACAAACCGATGTTTTAGTTGTTGCTCAGTAGCACTTACCCTGACCAACGACTTCTCAATCTCTCATGCTCTGCCAGTGAGAAGGGGTATGGAAAACAGCAGGAAGCAGAGACGGGACACCTGACCTAAGCTAGCCACACGGGTATTCCATACCACAACATGTCATGCCTGGTATATAAACTGGGGGGAGTCACCTGGTGGGCCAGATCGCTGCTCAGGTCAGGCTGGGTATCAATCAGCAGGTAGTGAACAATTGTACTATGCATCACTGCTGTTTATTGCCGCTTTTTCTTTTCCCTTTTCAGTTTTATATTCTCTCCCCTTGTTATTCCATTTATCATTATTATTATTACTAGTAGTAGTTTTATATTATACTTCAGTTAATAAACTGTTCTTATCTTAAGCCGTGGGGTTTGCATTCTTTGAATTCTCTTCCTCTTCCTGCCCGGAGGGGGGGTGAGGGAACGGCTGAGTGACACCGAGTTACCAGCTGGCCTTAAGTCATGACATGAGCCTACAATTATTCCCATGTGTTTGCCGAATTATCTTTTTTGCTTCTTCTGGAAAACAAAAATGACACGGGATATCTCACTTCAGACAGCAACCCCTTCTCTTCATGCAAACTTCTCACTATATTTAGTGGCCTCTTCTCTGCCAAACCATACCATCACCATCCATGCAAATATTTTTCCTCTAACTGAAAATATCATACTACCAGAAGATCCGTGTAATTAGGAAGACGAACTGTTAAAACTCTACTTGGTTGTAAATTCTTGGTGTTCTTTAAATACAAAATTCCACCTCAAGTAAATCTAAAGTGGCAAGTGGAAAGACGCCTTGTGTGTAAAAGAAATGTAGTCTCACAGTGCAGAGGAGGAAATAAAAGCCTACTGCATATGTAGAAGGTGATGTTCTGGTGCTAATGTAACCTAATGTAACTGAGAAGCAAAAAGCAGGGGAAAGATGAAAATTCCAAAGTCTTACAAGTTTTTCTCTCTTCTGATTACTGCTGCCTTTGATTTTGAGGTGGGTGTAGGGAAGAAAAAGAAGGCAAAGCAACACAGCAAAAGAAGACTTTAACTTTCAGAAACTGCAAAATCATCTACTTTTCATTTCTGCAATGGATTCTGTAAAGCCTCGCCAAATTCCGTGCTTAGCTAAAAACAGAACAAGTAAAAATAGATACTACAAACCAGGCAAGATACCACAAAAGTGAAGCCAAACAATGAATTCATATAAATTAATGGGATATGCTTTGTGAACGATAACACTGTGGAAAAACTCAGGGCAATTTATCACCACAATAAACTTAGGCTTCCTAGAATACATCAAATAATAGTGGCTGCTGGTGCTGAGGCAGTGGAGTTGAACACCCTCCATGGTTATTTTTTGTGGTTAAGTGAAAATGTTTGTGAACCCTATCAGTAGCTCATGCAAGCTATCAAGTACCTCACTGTATTCTGTTATTTCATGACAGCAGATTTTAGACTAATCCTTGTGAGTGTGCTTGATGTTAAATTTTACATCTGCTATCAACCTGACATTAACATTGCCACTAGGCTTTTCAAGGTTTTGCAAACCATGCTTGTGCTACTAATCCAAGATGTTACAGTCAGACTTGCAAATTTTGATGGCAACAAATTACAATAGAAAAGAAATTCCAATGGTCAAAGCAAGCTTCAGCTATGAGCTATTTTCTGTGTTTTACTTAGCCTCTCTTTTGCCAATTTTTCTAAGCCAACTTCCTTACAGATTTTTCTTTTTTGGCAGTTAAACTGAGCTTGCTTCTCAAATATAATGAAAAGCAAAACCAAAAAGCTGTCCCTCTTTCATAAAAACGTCTGGAAGCAAGCACTATTGGTAACCACAGGAGCCCTATTTACATAGGCAGTTGCGAAGAGCTCTGCACTACACCAGGTCATTCCTCTTGGATGATGCAAACCCACTTCAGCTGCTGTGGCTGTCTGCAGGTGGTTAAAGAAGGGAGCTTGCAAGACTTTAGAAATACGGCAAAGAGCCGGAAACTTCAAACGTTTTGTGCTGTATGAGACAGCCTCAACATACTCCTGTATTCATATGCAATGCCTCCTGGTCAATTTTAGCATTTGTTGTGTCACTTGGTTTTAAATAGGATACTTCATGAGGACTGTCAGGATTTTGCTCTACTCCCACTCATGCCAACAAAAGGCAAGACATGGGCCTCAATTAAGCAAATATTTTCTACGACTTTTATTTTAACTGCGTCTACTATGCTAACAATTTGATCCATGTTAAACGGCAGATTACATGCTACTGTGGAGGACAACGCAATAAAGGTTTGCTATATCAGAAACCTCATAGGATATACAAATAAAAGTTTCTGCTCCCAAAATGTGAATAAAAACACTGATTTCATCCACCAAAGTTAGTATTTTCTAGCAAAAAGTAATCTATCAAATGCATTCAAAAATGGAACACAGCTCTCAAATTGTACAGATTACTATGGTTAGTAGTGTCCTTTTTTCCAAATAATCTGTAGAACTTCCACTGGTGTTAAGGTGAGCAGAGCAACACTAAATATACCCTCATCTCTACCTACGTGCATAAAGACGGTCAGCCTTGGTCAGGATCTTATTTCTGACAGTGGCCAAAAGGGACATACACAGAAGAAATCACAGCAGGGTCACTATGTAAAAGAGGGACCTTCCACAGCTAAGGCAAAGTGGTTTCTATAGGCCTCATAAATATAGCAAGATCACCTCTTCTGGGCACTTCTCCACTGTCTCCTTGATTCCATGTGAAGTTTCAGCATTCACAGCAACTGTCAGAAAGGACTTCCCCAGCTTAAGGGGTTATTCTGTGAAACCCTCCACACATAAGTCAGCTGCTAATTTCATTTGATGCTTGTTAATTCCTGTATCTGAAAAAGCGGAGAACTACTACCTCCTTATAAAACGTGTGATTTTGCATAGCCCTATCATTATCAGCTCTTTGGTATACAAACCTGTCATATCAGCTCCTTGAAAAACATTAATCAACTTTTGTTTAATTGGAGGAAACTGTTCCATACTTTTTCAGAATACATTAGGAAAACTTAGAAATCATAAACCTCATGGCACATATTCAACTGAGCATCTGCATAGTTAGAAATGTCAAGTTTAAGACAATAGTTAAAATTTATGCTCTAACAGTTGATAACGTTAAAAGTTTTGAATCTCTTAAATCCTCCAAAGAATCAAGTCAATTTTATATTAGTGCCAAAGAAATTAAACTGAACTCCAAAATGGACGAGGATTATTCACAGCAATGCAAGTTATTGGGTGTGGCATCACAGAAACCTCTTAACATGATTAAAATGGAATTCTGTACTTATCATAAAAAGTGATAAGCAAGGGGGTGTCAAATTTTCTTGGAGTATGAAACAGAACTGAAGCTGAATGATCCTCTTGTTATTTTTTCAGTTTCATTATTCTTGCACCAGTAATAACATTAAATAAAATAGTTATTAATGCTATTCTACAAGTCAGTAAGACAGCCTCTCTCTTTATATTCATTTAATTCTGGACAAGAGAGGATACCAAGTTTTTTCAGCTTTGTCAACAATTCTGATTATGAAACCAATTTCAAATGGCCTTACAAATCCAAATATTAGCATAAACATATTATTTCATTTGTCTTGGGGCACAATCTATGATGTGGATCTGTTAAAAATGAGTAGCACTTTCTTGAACATTTTTTTATGCAAGCTATAACCCCAGCCAAATTGAAATCTAGAAGACATCTCAAAACACACAGTAAAACATATATTTCTCTCTTTGATGAGTGCGAAAACCAAAAAGCAAAGTTTTAAATCTGGACACTGACATAAGAAGAATCACATAAAGGGTTAATATTGTTGTAGACAGTAGCTAGTAGGTGAATAGTCTTGCAGAAAACTGAGAACATACCCAAACTGTAATTGCATAATGCCTTCACTAGTTACTTTCAATTATTTATATGCTTTGCTCTGAAAGCATAGATATTGCCTAATTGTTAAGAAAGCAAAGAGACAAGCAGCTCACAACATCAGTTGATTATATTTTATATATCCAGTTTAATTCTTTACACAAATCTAAATTGCTTAATTAGCTGAATCAGTAGACCTTAATGTGCCATTGCTGCAAAGGTGAGGAACAGCAACCTTATTGGCAATTACATGACAGAAAAAAGGAACAGGCTGCAGATGAAACATTAATAACTTCATTTTATCTTTTCATCCTTTCACTGTTGGGGGTAAATCACTAGAAAGTTAAATATAATGTTCTGAACTTCTTTTAATAATACCATTTAAAACTTAACATAGAATCATAGAATAGTTTCGGCTGGAAAGGACTTTAAGATCATCTAGTGCACAACTTCCCTGCCATGGGCAGGGACACCTCCCAATAAAGGATGTCACCCAAGGTTCTGTCTAACCTAAAATTCCCCTGTTTAAGTCTGAAGCCATCACCCCTTGTCCTCTCACTACAGTCCCTCATGAAGAGTCCCACCCCAGCATCCCTATAGGCTCCCTTCAGATATTGGAAGGCTGCTATGAGGTTTCCACGCAGCCTTCTCTCTTCCATGCTGAACAGCCCCAACTTTCTCAGCCTGTCTTCATAGGGGAGGTGCTCCAGTCCCCTTACCCTTTTGGTCCTCCCCTGGACTTGTTCTAACAGTGCCATGTCCTTTTATGTTGAGGACACCAGAACTGCACACAATACCCCAAGTGAGGTATCACGAGAGCAGAGTAGAGGGGCAGGATCACCTGCCTCAACCTGCTGGTCATGCTCCTTTTGATGAAGCCAGGATATGGTTGGTTTTCTGGGTTGCAAGCACACATGATAAGCAGTGTTTCCTATTCCAACTTAAAATTGCCTTTCTTGAAACTAGCTTCGAGATGTGTATGTATTTTCTCTCTGTACACTCTGCACAACAGCCTTTCTCTTCTGTAATGTCACACTTTCATATGCAGAAGAGAATGCATAACGGAAAAATATTATCAAGGGTATCTTATACATTTAAGAAAAAAAAGTAAATTAATTAAAAAAAGTCCCAGCTACCCAATAACACTTATGATGGCAGATGATCTGATGTTGGCTTGGCTGCAGGCACTCTATCAAGTGTAGTAAGGGAACAAGAACTGACTATGGTAGAGAAATTATGCACTTCCACGTCAGGGGCAAAATGAGAAAGTCAGTTATCCATAAAACAATACTAGACTGTCTGAACCATAATATCCTTGTACTAGTAATTTACTAAATTTGTTTGCTTATAGATGAAGGCACAGTGCTATGGTACAGCCCTGTTCATTGTGAACCAGAACACTTCTATCATCTTTAAGGGATACGGATATTCTGTTTAATCTCTTTTCTGTTCTTGGAAAAAGTTGGTATTACAGCAAAAGCACATATACTTCTTAACCTGGATTTATTTTTCTGCAAATACGAAGTCTGAACTTTGGACTAACAATATATAACGGCTAAACGTCAGAAAATTATATACATCATTTTGTGTGAATAAGTGTTGTCAAGTGCCTATCTCTAACAGAAGACCAGAGGTAAATTCCTAACAAAGGTCTAGCTGTATATCTGTTAATAAATGAGCTTAGGTATATTTAGTAGAAGGAGTCTGAGACAGAGTCATCTACGGCTCTATGACCATCTACCATTGACATATGAAAACAGAGCATGTTTCTACTTACTGAGTCCTGCATTTTACAGCACAGCATCATGGTGAAAAATATCACTTTTATCAACGGGCAACCCGCTCCCAAGCAGTAAGTGCCAGCAGAGTGATCAGAAGCATCTGGGGGTGGTAACACCTTAAGCTGTTGCTCTACAATCTGCCAGAACTGATTTGTCAGGGTCCAGAGGTAGGGGGAAGCTGCCATCATCTCTGCAGATGCAGTTCAGACATGATGTGCATAATTCCATGGGCCTGAGGGATGGAGCGCCCTTTCTGGGCTGTTTTTCCCCTTCAACCTCTTGACTTTCAGTGTCAGTTTTAAGTAAAAGCAAAAGTTAAAGATTAAGTCCCAGTAAAAGGGTTTCTCTCAGCCAGATTCTCACCTCCACTGCTCAAATAGAAAAGCAAATCTAATGCAGTCCATAATAGGTCACTCATCTCTTCCCTCAGAGCTATTCTGATTAATATTCATGAGGCAGAGCTGGTTTTAAGGGACCAGCTGGAAGCAGAATGCAGTCAGGCACCTCCTCCCCATGGCCACCCTGTGCTCAGAAGCAGCAAGAGAAGAAGTGGGAGAAGGGACCCAAGCTCTGCAGCCACAGGGCAAGCAGCAAGCAGGCAGTCCTGCAGAGGTGCCTGAGGAGCAGAGGGTGAATGGGAACAGAGAGAAAACACCTACCACCACCTTGTAACAGCCCATCAAGCTGTCAAAACCAGCATCTTAAAGTACCCAAACACAGAATTATTAAAATGCAGTGCAAAGGTGTGAATATTTCAGAGGAGCTAAAGTAGAAAGCCTCATAAAGGTCTCTTTGGATGGATTGCATGTGTTGTTTTGTTTGGGTTCTTTTGTTTGTTGTTTGGGTTGTTCTAAACATCTGTAAGAATTCTCTGAGAAAACAGAGGAATTACAGCAGATTTATTGCCAAAAATCAGAGAATACTCACTTCAGATTCAGAAAAACTATCTGTCATGCTACCAGGAAGTAAAATAGTTTTGCTTTCTTATAAATAGAACAGTAAATTAATACTATCGCATTTGAAATGAGAATTTTCTAAAGCACACTTTAAATTATACAGACCATTTGCAAGCTTCATTCTGAAGTTATGTAAGCAAACATTAAAAGAAGATAAAGTACTTCCACCCTAGCTTTTTTTGAAACTATTTACTCTGTAAATCCATATCCTTAAGTCACTTGGATTTACACACTAGAGATTTAGGAGGTACTAGATGTTTAAAAACCTGTTTCAGTAGCACTACAAGATACATAGACAAAGAGGTTCTCTGGTTTTGTTAGCCTAACACATTCATGACAAACAGGAGGAAGGCACTGGTCACCAGTCTGGTAAAAATAGATCATCTTTAAATTACACCATGTTATTTGATGTATTTTTATTCGACAAAGGGCACCTAGTGCACAAACAGAATCTTCAGAAATGATTGTACAGAGAAGGTAACTGAATGAATACTTAACAGCTGATAAGAAATTAAGCTGTTTCGTTTACTAGAGCTGCCAACTGCAATTTTGTAATACAAAGCCAACCAAGTCTAAAACTTGCACAGAATGAGTTAATATGGAGGTGATTAGCAAAGCAGGTCTTGTAACAAGCTCTAGCTAATAGCCAGAGTTAACTAATATGTTTACTATAGCTGATGCATTTTTCATCTCTTTGCAATAAATACGTCAGCAAATGAGCTGCTGAGATACACACATATATGTGTGTATATATATATATATATATATATATATATATATATATGTAAGAAATTATCAACAAAATGGACCATTGAAAGGGAGCTTAGTACTCTTGGTTCCCTACTCCAAAGAACGCCTTTAATAACATCCAGGTACTGATGGCTTTCACCAGTGTACAGGCTCTCTAATGCACCTGTTCAGAGTAGCAGTGGTAGCACACAGATTGGAACAGTACCTTCTTTATTCTACAACTCTCCAGCCCCCAAAATCCATGACTGGAAACTATTCTGACCTATAACAGATGACGAGCCCCTGCTCTTTTCTTCCTCCCCTACTTTTTGTAACATGCAGCTAAAATCAGAGGTCAAAAGCACTGTAGCTTCATTTCCACCAAAGGGAACACGTGGTGAGGGAGCAGGTTTATAGTCAATATGAAGCTTCCTTCCTCTAACAGGCAGCAAGAATTTGCAAACTAAAACAAGACAGATCTTGTGTGTCAGGAGCAATATTCTTGCCTTAAATCATATATAGATAAACAGATATGTGTAGGTATATATAAAAGTTAATAGAAAAAATTTAAACTTCTGAACTAGAAAATTATAAAATGAAGGAACCTTCAGTGTGTAATTTGTAAAGTGCATTTGAAGGCTTAAAGCAAAAAGTCCAGTTGTTATTTATTTTTAATACATTCATTACTTTTGTGATTGATAAATGCATACAAACCCACGTTTATACAGACACTACTGCAGAACTATGCATATATATTACTATAGTAGAAATAGTTATACTCCCATTGCCTGTACTGAGAAATTACACAAACATACAGCACTTCATGGGCAGTCGTCTTCTGTTACTTGAGGGCTGATTCAAATCAGGGTTAAAATTCAATACATTATCTAACCTTTGTGATTGTTATTAAAGAAGCAAAATCGCCATGAATTAGTCAAGCAAAAAGCCAGCAGTCTGGAGTAGCAAACAGTGTCATACAGAGACTGAAGTAACACATGGTTTATCAAGTGAGCCCTCTCTTTTATATTTACAGTCCAATCCAACTCCAATTTTGCTTTTGAAATGCAGGTGAAGTTGGAAAGGCATGCTCAATCATCTTGAGAGGTGCAGAAAGTCAAAAAATTGCAACAAATTCAGAAGGGATGTAACTATCCAAATAGCCACTCCAAAGAGCTACACAGCTTCACAAGGAAGCAGAGACAACCACTACAGCAGGCTGGATTCACTGTTGGAGGCTCTCTGGATCTGTTACTCCTCTGCTTGCTAGCCTTCATTTAGATCAACTGCTTCCACATCTCAGTCTGATACTGTGAAGGCTGCAGGGTCTATGGGAAGGGATGACAAAAGCTACCACTACCATTGCACTCAGAATGCTCTTATGAATGCAACCTTCTTTCAGGTAACACAGGAGAACTACTTCACGCCAGCGTTATGAAAACTACTTTCCCTAACTATTGTACCAACCACTCTTCATAGAATGAAAGTGTATTTATTTGTCTATATGCATATTAGTTCATATTATACACTGTCATGTAATGAAGTAGTGAAATTTTACTGGAGACGTTGGGACTGTTCATGCTAAAGTGAAACAAACTAAGTAACAGCCTGGCCCTGGAAATAAGGATTTTGCTTCTGGGAAGCTTAGAGCTGTCCATGAAGGATAAAGGATACTGCTGGACTACCTAGATAAGACCACAATCTTCGCCTAACACACCTTTGAAACCTCCCCATCGTCATCTGGCATCACAGATAAGTAACTCTAGCAAGGCTGACCTCAGGGACATCCACACCAGCAAACAAACAGCAAAAATACTGCAGAAATAAAGTTGCTTTGCAAAGTTTTACTACGATTAGTAATCACTGGTGTGAGTGACAGTGATTAGTTAAATTGTATTGTACCTGAATATTTGAATGTGCAAACCTACATTTGGGGTGCCCCAGTTTGGCTGGGACACCTCATGTGCATGGAAAAATATTTACCCTTGTAATTTCCTACTTCATACCCCAACCTGTCTCCTGAGTTGGCACCAGACATTGCTGTACCTGCTCCACAAGGAGGGAACACCCACCATGGGGAGCAGAGGTTTCCCACCTTCTATGCTTGAAAGCTGCTAATGAATTTCATCCCAGGTATTAGGCAAGTCCACGATGTCACAGTTACAAAGGGAAAGCATTCTCCAGGAGAATGGGTAATATTATAGATTCAAGTGCTTGCCCATGACTTGTGAAATTCATGAGTGAAAGATGTGATTTCTATTTCCTCTCACAGGACACAATGCTTTAAGAACAACATTCATGCAGGCTGAAAATAACCAGTGTTTAAAAGTTTATTACTAATTCACACTGTGTTAATTTTTCAGGTTTTGTTTACAAAAGAAGAATAAAAGGCCCAGTAAATACTTGCTCAATGTTCATACCACCTCTCTGGGCAACCTGTTTCAGTGTTTTACCACCCTCATCGTAAAAATTTCTTCCTTTATGTAGTTTAAATCTACACTCTTTTAAACCATTACCCCTTATTTTATCGCAACAGGCCCTACTAAAAAGTCTTTCTGCATCCTTCTCATAATTCATGTTTAAGTACTGAAAGGTTGCAGTGTATTCTCCCTGAAGAACTTAATAACCAAGTTTTCCAGGCTGAACAACCTCACTCCCGCAGCCTTTCCTCATAGGAGAGGTGCTCCATCCCTTTGATCACTTTTATGTCCCTCCTCTGGACCTCCTCCATGTCTTTACCATGTTGGAAGCCCCAAGACTGAATGCCCTACTGCAGGTGGGGTCTCATGAGAGAAAGAGTAGAGGGGGAGAATCACTTCCTCCAACCTGCTGACTGCACCTCTTTTGGTGCCTACACCTATATACGTGTTTCCATTTTCGTTACATAGCAGTAACACATAGAACTCTGCATTTAAAAATGACATTCCGGATGGTTTAAGTCAGTTCTCACAAAAGAAACCAAAGTGATACTATAAATAGACAATTGTGCTGTTAATATTGCCTCAGAAAGTATAACTGAATCCAATTACAATTACCTAAATATGGGAGCAGGGGCTTTAGTCCTTTGGTTAGATCACTCCTCTCAAAAGCACTAACTCTGTAACCCCTATTTCTTCAGGCAGTCATTTCTCAATCTATTCATTTAAAGAATATATACATATGTACAGGTTGAGTTCAGGCATAAAGACTGCAACACAAAACATGCAATTGCTGCACCGCATTTTGATGCTAAATACATAAACATTACCTTTGACACCACATAATTGTATTCAGAGTTTGAACTATTCTTTGCAAAACTGGCACTGTCGTGGTCTAAGCTGTATATCACGCAGCCTGCACACTCACCCCCCCACTTCGGGGGGGGGGGATGGGGAGAAGAACTGAAAGATTGTAACTCCCATGGGTTGAGATAAGAACAGTCCATTAACTAAGGTATAACACAAATCACTACTGCTACCACCAATAATATAATGACCGGGGAAATACAAGGGAGGAGGATACAACTGCTCACCACCCACTGACCAAGCCATGAACTGCCCTCTTCCAGCTTCCTGCCCCCAGTTTTTCCATCCTGGGCATGACATACTGTGGTACGGAATACCTCTTTGGTCAGTTTGGGTCAGGTGTCCCGTTTCTGCTTCCTCCCGGCTTCTCCTCCTCCCTGGCAGAGCATGAGACTCAGAAAGTCCTTGGTCAGACCAAAACACTCTAAGCCGTAACTATAAACACTGGTGTTATCAGCACTGTTCCCAGGACGAAGTCAAAAACACAGCACTGCACCAGCTACTGCGAAGGAGAAAAACGACTGGTGCCACTGAACCCATGACACACTGTAATTTTAGTATTTACATTTGTCCCCTATACATTGTTTCATTTCTGAGATATACTTAATTAAAGATGGAGTCATAAAACAAAAGCTACTTTACAAGCTCTGCTTAAACCTCTACCTGAGTCTGATCTTAACAAGTAAGAGAAATTATGTACTCAATAAAGTAACTCCAATTATTGACTGTAAGAACACAGCTCTTTGAAATGGCATGTTTAATGCATTGACTAGGATGCCATTACTGTTACCTTGAAATCCAGTTGAAGCATCAGCAGTATGACTTGCACAAAGATCAAATTTAACATCTAATTTTTGAAAAAAACTGCTTTTAGAATACTTAACATATGTAAGAAAAGAAGTCAATGCAATAAGAAGGAACTTTTGCTACACCACTAGACAAATAGATTACTTTGTTGCCTTCAACTACAATGCCTATGTTAATTATGATACTCCCAAGACATCCTGATATGATGAAAATTCAGTAAAATCTTTCATGAGCTGCTGGGCAAGGTATACTTTCTTCATCTGGAATAAATGTAAGAGATAATTAACGGTCTTGAAATGAGTAATTCAAGAACGATATGAACCGCTCCCTCCACTACAGCCTGTAAAAAAATGACTAGGGGTGGAACTGTGTGGGTTTTGCTGGAAGTCAAATGCCACCTTAAGGATCCAGGCATGGTTTGCCTAATACTGCAGTCATCAGCAGAGAAAAATGTTAGAGTGCTGAAGATACTCTGAGAAAAGCATGAACAGTGTGCTTCCCATAGTCCTGATAACACACTTCTGCTTGCAGCTGAGTCTGTGTGCTCTGACCTACAGTATTGATTCATCCTCTCTGGCATGCTGCCTGGAGACACCGTCTCTATCTGAAAATCCTTCAAGAAAAGACAAGCTTAGGTGCTGGCTCACAGATGCTTCATCAGTCTAATCACACTTTCCAGAGTTCCATCCTTGCAGATGCTGCATTTATAGTTCACTGCTTGACACAAGCTCATTTTAAAAATAAGAAAACTGACATTATGGGCACTATATGGAGCCCTCTAGAAATAATTTTGCCTGTATTTTAAACAATACAGGACATATACAGCTCTACAGAAAGCATTGAAACACCTCTGCCACTTCCCTTTCAGATTTTGCTGTTTCCTAATTGAATGATTTTAAGGTTCAGGAAACAGGTTTCCAGTCTGTACACATTGTTTTTTCTCTCCCCTCTCTTATCAGCTGTCAGTTTTTCTTGTGTTTTGTTATGCAATTGCAAGCACTCATCTGCAAAGAAAACATCCCTATCTGTTCCCTTCTTTTGTCAGTGCTTTTTCTGACTCCTGCTTCTTTCAAGATATATTTTTGTAGCTGAGTCCCCTGACTAGCCTGAGAAATCAATACTTGCTTTTATTACTTCTCCCTAAGGATGAAACTTGAAAAGCTGATTTATACAAGATGATTGACATCCTTTTGTCCACCGATACTCTGTCTGAAACAGGATCAAAGTTCAAAAACCAAAGCAACTCTACCCTTTCCCAAAGCTTACTGACAGTTATCTATCACAACAATTTATCCTGACAGTGTCTTACAATTTTTGTTTGAGCACAGAGACAAAACGCAGCAGGAGATGCAACCTGTCCTCTTAATGAATCTGTTACTGAAATTTGCATACTGACTCTGAGACCTGGGCAATCCCCTGTACTGCGCAGAGTAACAATTCTTGGGATTGCCACAGTCTAAGAAAGGTAAAGTAGAACAGGTTTGTGGAAAATAACTAAATAGAGAAACTCATCATTATTGAAAACGTTTTCCTCATTGTTGAGGAAACAAGATTTGTAAATAAAGTGGTGTCAAAGAAAAATGAGTTGTTCCCAAAAGGCACCTGTAGATGTGACTTTTTGGTTTTATTAGTGTGTCTTTTCAGGAAAAAAAAAAGAATTAGAACATTATTGAAATTTTTATTTTATTCAGGCTTTTGTTCAGGATTTAAAACAACAGCACATAAAAGCCAAGCAGTATAGTTTTCAAAGTTAAATAAATAGCTGCAATGTAAATTTACATAATAACTACATTACATATATTAAGTGACTTAGAATTGTCCATGATTGAACATGCTCATTTAAGATAAATTGGTGATTAAATTGAATTAAAATCTCTCTCAGTCAAGAATTCTAGAACTCTGACCTGGAGCTTCGCAGAGCTGCAGAGAAGCCAGCTGAGATTTGAATCTAAAAGGGACACACAGAAAAAAACCCAGAAGTGATGCATACATTAGACATGCTACTAGAATTTTCATTTCCTACTATGGTTTTCATTCTCTTCAAGCCCTCTTTATTGGTGCAAATTTGGAACAGCCAGCATCAATGCGTGGGATCAGCCTCCCTTGCCTAACTCTTCCTGAATCCTTGTCATTTCACACTAATACTGCTTCCTGGAAGGTTTCAGAGTTTAGTTGTATGAGAAGTCCCAGAAAGCCCAAGATTGTTAATAAAAACACATAAAGAGAAGCTCTTAATTCTACCATCTTCCTAAGTGTTTGCAGTCATCTTCTCACCCACACAGTTCTCCCATTACCTATTTATTTTGCCACAGTTGCAATCTCTCAAACAAATTCTGTACAACGCTGAGATCAGATCAGGCTACCCTTGCTTAGAGCCAGCTATACAAGTAAGCTTCCTAGCCATCGCAGGGAGGAATGAATTATTTAGTTGAGGTAAAATGCCACCAAATTCTTGATACATTTTCCCAAGAGAGGAACAATTTAGCACTTTTTATGATAATACAACATAATTCCAATGTCCTTCTTCAAAGTTAATGGATATAACATGCCTTGACTGACACTGCAAGCCATTTTCTCTGTCCTTTTTTAATAAAGCTTAAAGAATACAGATTTTTTTAGATCCCATGACAGAACTCTTCTAATTTGCAGTGATATTCTTCCCAAGGATTAGTAAACACATGAACAAGTGCATAATCAATTTTGATCTCCCTTTCATTAATGGATTTTCAATAATATTCTACAAAACAATTAACAGATGTTTTATTCCAAATAAAAATTAGCATTTTAGCTTCAAGGCTGCCACACTATTAAAAAAAACTAACCACCTCCCTCTCCAAACAGCAGAAACCTTTTCACTTTTGTTCAAAGCCCAAACTTGAGGAAGGATGTTTGACACAATAACAATTGCTTGTTTCACTACTGTAATGTGGATTAAAGCATTTCTAAAATAATATCGAAATTAATAATTCTGACATGAATTATTAGAAATTATTTCTAGTTATTATTCATAGCAAAAGGAAACCTTTTCCTTTTGATGGAAGACTTACTCCAATAAGAAGCAGATTGTCAACATATCTTTTATCATATGTTTCAATATTGGACTGAAAATGCCACTTTCTTTAGAGAAATGATCCATTCTACACATCTACCCGCATACTGATTCACTATAACACATCTGTTGATGAGAGCTGTTTGCTCTCATTTTCTGTCCTTTCTTATTCAGTTATTTTTTCCTTGGATCTTATACAAGAGACTACTGTTGCTTTATCCAACAATTTGTCATCAGATATAAAGTTCTGCTATTTTTAAGACGCTAAATAAATTGAGCCCGCCATCCTACTAGAAAGTGTATGATCTTTTATTTAGGATTACATTTCCAGGATTTATTTGCCCTGTCTTTGAATCCCAGCTCAACTGCCTAGAACAAAATTTGATGGTCCATGGCAATAGTGCTGTAAAAAATCCACTCTTCTGAATAGTAGTGACAAGTGGAAAATGGCTTATGACCACTTTGTCTTCTAACTCAATAATTGTTTTTATGAAAAATAATTACACTTTGCAGCTTCCTCTCTTTCTAAGGTAAAAATGTAATTTTCCAATTATGAACTTAATAACCAACTGTTAACCAGTGAGGTGGTATTCCCAAGCCTAAAGATATGTGGCTGCACATAGGAGAAGAATGAAAATTAACTTTTTTCATTTTCCAGTGATTTTTTTCTTCAGTCATATGCCAAAACCAAACTAACAATAAGTATATGAATCCCACTTTACCAGTGAAAAGAGAAAGCTTACCATGAGTAGTAGCAATAGCTCATTGGAAAGAAAGATAACTCTGAAGGATAAAACCCAGATAACCCTGGGGAACTGTGGGAAAGACTTTAAAAATCCCCTTTTAAAGCGACACCAGGCAGGCTGTGAAAGAAGTGAGCGATCCAATCCTAGCATTCAGCCTCACAGGTTCCAAAATGCTTTGGACATCCTATTCCTTCCAGCTGTTAGAGGCAAGTGGAGCTTCAAACACATAAGAGATTTTATATTCAGAGACTAATATGAAAGGCAAAAATCCTTTGCAAAACTCTTTCACAAAAATCTAAGCAGCAAGGAAGGAAAGCCTTTAGACAGGCACTTTCCTAAAATCTCTTAACAGTACAGATTATATATTATCTTTTAGTAACTGCAAGTTTCTGGTTATTTGGCTGGTGTGACACATACATGAAGTTCTTTTTGTAATACTCTCATTGTTTTATTACTGACTTAGTTTTTTAATTTGTCCCGGTAATGCAATTTGTTTTATTCCCTCCAGAGGATAAAAATACCACGTAGATACTAGTAGAAGACCCTAAACAGTTAGGGCTATTCAAGTCTATACTGAACAAGTAAAAATCTGGAAATTCAAATAACACCAATTTAGGTGTAGAAATCACATCACACTACCTCAATTATGTCTGTAAAAGGTTTGTTTCAATTGCCACTGTTATTTATATTATTTTTGTTTTGATCTGGGACTCCATCTGATCCAAAAACTAACTGAATTAGGCCTTGCATAAAAAGGAGAATTGAGACACAAAACAGCAAATGAGAATTGTAAATAACACACGTTCTCTAATTCACAGTAAATCCATATAAACACTCTCTATAGGGCTCCCAGATCAGATTGGTAGCAATTGAAGTCAGTATCATAAGAGTGCCGCGGAACTGTATTTTTCTGTCACATCCAACTATATTTTTCTGTGACATGTAAGAAAAGTAATCTTTGAAACGATGTCATCCAAATGCAGTTTCAAAACACACCTATGATCTGCAAGGCAGCCCCAGAGGTATTAAACTGGCAAACAAGGATGGATGTGAAGTGAAAAAAAAAAAATAAACAAAAACCCAAACACTGAAAAACACACAAAAACCCCAAACAACAGAAGAATTAATTAAAAACAAAAAAAAAATTTGAACACATTTTTATAATCTGCTGCTTTCCTGGGCAATCGCTACTTAAAGATACATTGCCATAAATTACATGACTGTCAGATGCCAACATTGACTGCAATGTTAGCAACACCCTGCTTAAACATTTGCTTGTTCTCAGAAGCATTTTCTCTTTTTACCTGACATATTCATCAACTTCCTATATCTCCCACCTCCCTCTCCCTCAAGTATACAGAAATACTGGAGAACTATCAGCAATTCTGAAGGTTCTTACTGTATCTTACTGAAATCATAATATTTTTGAACAGCTCAAATGTTAGTTTGGTTTGTCTGAACGTATGCTAATATTGATTCTCTTTCACCTCTATTATAGTGATCAATGCTCATCTATTTTATAGCTGTCTGACAGTACCTTCCTGTGTAATTACAAATATATCCAAAACAATTTCTCTTTTTTTTTGCTTACACTGTATAAATGGAATTTCTCTGTTGTATATAATAAAGCACACACAGTTATCATTGCCTGAGATGCTTTGATTACACGCTCAGCAAAGGAACAGCATCATCGCAGTAATTGTAATATCACTTTAGCAACCACCACTACCATTTGGAGTGAAAAGTTTGGCATTCTGAGAAAAAAAAAGTCACACCTCTATAAATTAATTTGCATATTCCATTACAATTTTATTATTTATAAGCAGTTTTAGTAATTTCCTCACTTAACTTAAACCAAATGATTTTGTTCTGCTTTAGCAGTAATAGTTCAAGCAGACATGAACCACTATGAAACAAATAAGGATTTGTCCAAGCAAGAGTTGATTGTCTCATTCCTTCTTCCTAAAAGTTTACACATGTAGCACCTATTACCTAGTACAAAAGAAAAAACAGGACAGTTAAAAGCCTCCACAAATTAGAGACTAACTCACTCTTCTAATTACATATTTAGCACTGCTAAGGCTCTTGTGAATAATTTTCTCCAAAAATTGAAAAACAGATTCTAATGAGGAAATTATTCTTTAAGTGCAGCTCAATCCAGTGTAACAGTTATGGGATGTCCGTCATCTAAGACTCTCAAACTGGAAGATGTTATGAGGACAGTGAGTAAGAGACAGAAGGCTGTACCTTTCCAATCACCTTGTGATATAAGAAATGGAGAAAATAAGAGAGAAGGGCTTTTTGCACATTTGGAAAAGAAGGAACTGACACAGTCTAGAAGCAACCATGGAACTGTTGGAACAAGTCCAGAGGAGGGCCACAAGGATGACCAGGGAAATGGAGTACCTCCCATATGAAGAAAGGATGACAGAGTTGGGGCTGTTCAGCCTGGAGAAGAGAAAGCTGCATGGAGACCTCATAGCGGCATTTCAATATCTAAAGGAGTCTTCATTAAAGACCCTAATGAGAGGACAAGGGGTAACGGGTTCAAACTTAAACAGGGGAAGTTTAGATTGGATCTGAGGAAGAAATTCTTTACTGTAAGGGTGGTGAGACACTGGAATAGGTTGCCCAGGGAAGCTGTGAATGCTCCATCGCTGGCGGTGTTCAAGGCTGTGTTGGCCATAGCCTTGGATGACATGACTTAGTGTGAGGTGTCCCTGTCCATGGCAGGGGGTTGGAACTAGATGATCTTAAGGTCCTTTCCAACCCTAACTATTCTATGATTCTATGATCAGTTCTTGGTGCTTTGCGATTTCACATTTATATTCATGACCTATAGTAAACTAAATAATCACTGATAGCAATTAGTTTCAACAGAGATGGAGGAAATGGAAAACCCTGCACTGCCTAGGGTAAAGCAACCAGAATTTCTCAAGTAAAAGCACACAGCAGGAATTGGAATACGAAAAAATACTGTCTTACATGGAAGATACAAAAATGCAGGCTGTGCTTTCAGGATAACAAGAAAACCTGATTTGGGAAGGAAGGAAGGAAGACTTAAATGTGCCACAGCAACCAGCTGAACACAAGCACACCACAAAATAATTAAAACCTAAAAAGCTTACTTTAGAAAAAGAGAGCTCCAGGAACTTAATTATTTTGCTTTCAAAGAGAAAGCTAATGGTGAAACAAAAAGCATGGGAAGTTAATGAAAAACACAAAGTACCAACAGCAGAATCAGCATTTAACTACACTTAAAAAAAAATAACTAAAAAATAATAATAGCATGTTTGTACTGTATTTTAACTATGGTAGGAAGATAGAATGAAAAGTAGAACTTGGAAGTCAAACAAATCCAGACTGCAATTTATCAGAAGGATAACCAATTGGCAAGACAAATTGACAAGGACTGTGGTTGTCCCCTTCATTAATTTGTTTCAACCAAAAGTCAGTCTTTTCAAGAAGCCACGCTTTTGTTCAAACAGGAATGAACTCAGAGAAGTCTTAACATCATGCAACAGGCAGAAGGTTACACTTGATGATCACAGCTGTCCCTCCTGACCTATTGATCCATGAATGAATGTTACATTAACATCTTGAAGACTTCTTTTTATTTATTAATACTGTGAGTATTCTATATCAAATTAAACTGAAGAAACATGTCATAATATGGCACTTGATTTGAAAAAGACAAAGCGGAAAACCCAGCTATCATTCCTTTGTCACATACTCACATGCTTAAACATGTAGCTACAACACATGTTTATTATTTTTCTGCTTAAGTCATTGATTCCCAAAAGATTTATGTGTCTTTTAATCTTAAAAGAAAGAGTTGTATTTAAAATGCCCTCCCATAACTACCAAAAGAGAATCTAAAGATCAGTATTTGGAACTGATGAAACAGAAAATTTGGGAAAACATGAAACAAACAAGATCTGAGATTGTATGAGCAATGTGCAGGTTCCATTTCTTACTGCGTGAGTACTAGAAATAATGACGATTTTTATGGTACATTTTGGGTTTCATGTTTAATACAGCTTATAAAAGAAGTTCAATATTACTCCCTGATGTATTACTATTCTGCCAGTGTTCAGCTGCCAACAGTAGTTAAATCTGATTAAAGCCCCCTGCTGAGTTAATCAATCTGATAATGTCAGACATTATTAAGGAAGCATACATGATATGGTCACACCATCTATTATCAGTAACATGTACACCACTGCCTTTGTCTTCACTGAGCACTGAAGCTACTTAAAATAGATAAGCATAGAAAGGATAAAAGGCATTACAAACTTTCAGTCTCAAACATTTGTATGTTAATTCCTGCTAAAATACAGCTATTTAATAAAAGATGCGTTCATTTATTTTAGGGGTTTGGGAAATAACAAAAGAAATTTAAAATTTTAGAGCAACAGAATGCAGCTTAAGAGTATTTTATATCACTCTGATCCATGCAAGCTTGTTTCTAAATAAGGTCTTTTTGGTTTAGCATAAATCCAGTTTAGAGAAGCTATGTCTCAGTTTAAGACATACTAATGCACAAAAACCCGCAGATCTTCAAAACACTTATATACTACTTGACCTACTCAGAAGTCAGCAGATATTGCTTGCATGCTATTTCACTAATACATCTTAATGCTGAAATCATTTGCGTTTCAAAGTGCGCTGCTTCTTTTCTGTTTACATTAAAAGCAAACTAATCTATTTACATTGAACTGCATTTACTCTTTGGATTTCAGCACTATCAGCAAAAAATATCTATCATTAGCTCTAATGCTAACCATCTCCTCAACAGATGAAGACTTCGTAACACCTACAGTTCTTTTGCAAAATGAGAAAAAAATGCACAGGCAAGAAGGACATACTATGCTATTTCAGAACAACAGACAGCATACAGGCAAAGGGACATCAGTGTGAAAGTAAGGGCAAAAGAAACATGGCCAAATGAAACACAAGTTGCAACTCTGAGGATTCAGTAAACAAATCCAGCATAAAAGAGGTTGAGACAAACTCCTCTCTTGGACCTGGGGGAAAGTAATTTCCTGTAGGGGTTTGCAATCCAAGAGAAGTTATATGAATATAATTGGCACTTTCCATAGCTGCAAATCTCAAACACAGAATTTAGCAGCATAATATTTTTCCCCACCATTTTTGCTTTTAGAAGGTCTTTCTGCACCATGTTTGTTTCCTAATATTTAGCTGCGCTGTAATTGCAACATTCCTAATTTTTTTCCCCATTTAAGAAGTAAGGAGAAATAAATCTCAATGCTGCTTAACTGCTGGATCAACCCTAGTTCAAGAACTGGGATACTCTGCTCTTGTGAGACCTCACCTGAAGTACTGTGTGCAGTTCTGGTGTCCTCAACATAAAAAGGACATGGAACTGTTGGATCAAGTCCAGAGGAAGGCCACGAGGATGATCAGGGGACTGGAGTACCTCCCTTATGAAGACAGGATGGGAAAGTTGGGGCTGTTCAGCCTGGAGAAGAGAAGGCTGTGTGGAGACCTCATAGCAGCATTTCAGTATCTGAAGGGGGCCTATACAGATGCTGGGGAAGGAGTCTTCATTAGGGGCTGTAGCAATAGGACAAGGGGTAATGGGTTCAAACTTAAACAGGGGAAGATTAGATCGGATCTGAGGAAGAAATTCTTTACTGTAAGGGTGGTGAGACACTGGAATGGGTTGCCCAGGGAAGTTGTGAATGCTC
>JASSUY010046463.1:0-11172 GCA_032466535.1 Forpus xanthops | reverse complement strand
CCAGGTTGCTCAAAGCCTCGTCCAACCTACCAGGGATGGGACATCTACAACTTCCCTGGGCAACATGTGCTAAAACCTCACCACCCTCACATTGGCATTAGGGAAGGAACATAGACATTTTTAATTATAATTTAAAGGTAAAGTGTTAGGTAGTATATATGAGAAGTTGGTGTGTTTGGCACTTCAAAACACTGCTGCCCTTCAGAGAGTGGTGTTTCGTGTGGCTAAGTAACTGGTGGGAGAGGAAGTGAAAGAACCTTAAGAGTCTCACAGTAGTTAAAGTGTCTGCTGTTGGATTTTGTGTATTTAGTGAGGATGAATCCATTGAGGTCAGTGGAGTTGACTCAGTTGAAATTGTCAGCTTTAAAGCGCTCAAAAATATGGGGTTCTATCCATATTTATGTATTTTTGTATGGAATGGGTGCAGACAGTTGGTGAGATGTTTGTAAATGGCCAGAGGAGGAAGAGAAGTTTGCAGGAAATTCAGGCTATTGAAAATAGGAAGAAAAATTCTTTTCCAGGTTTTAAGAATTTCCTGCTGTTTTGTTTTCATGTATTCAAATCTGAAGGTGTGTGGGCACAACACTGCAAGTTTTTAGGTTTAACTGTGTCATGCTAGCCAGGTTATGTTCTCAGTTTAAATGCAATTTTCACTCAAGACCAAAACCCTGTCTTTATTCTCATATCGTAGCAGATGGACAAAGCTATGTAAATATTTGCAAGCAATAAGTAAAATGCAGGGAGCAATTGTTTGCATAAGGCAGTGTAGAGATGCTATGCATGTTTTGTCAGCTTTTATTAAAAATTCAGCAGGTGTCTTCAAATCCTTGTAAACATAAGAAGTTATTAAATAGTAAATTTTCAAACTCAGTTTCTTAGTCACTATCTGTCTGTTACTGAATATTTCCATTTAGGCTTAGATCTGATAGAATTCCCAGCAGGCACTGACACTGCCTGTTCTGTTTTGAAATAGCAAGAAGTAATTCAACCTTGTGCACAAAGGTTCAGAGGACAGCTTGGCCTTTTAATTGACAGCCACTGGGCATTGGTCACTTGTCTGCGTTTTTTGCTTTTCCAAATCTCCACCTCTGTCTAGTGGCAAAGAAGAAGTAGGATCAAAGAGGAGCATGAATGTCTCCAGTTAGTCCGCTTACAAATGTGAAAAATACATTCTTAGTACCTTCCATAGACAAGCTAGATGTATCTTATTTCTCCCTTCTAGTTCATTCTTCATAAAGAGGCACAGTAATTTAGGTTAACTTTTACTGTTCAAAAAATCTTTTCTTTTTCTTTAGGAATTATACTTTGAGATTCATGCCTATACCAATGAATGATGCTTCCCAAGCTCTCAAAACAAACCCTGAGAAAACAGAAGAGGCACTGCAAAAGGTATTACATATACATCTGACTTTACAGAAATAAAACCACTAAAAATACAGTAATAATATTATGTGGCTGTGATTTCAGGCTTGCATGGGTGAAACTTCTAGGCTAGGTTCATTGATTGCTTGATTTGTGTGGACACGTATGTGGTAATCAAGTGCTGCAAGAGTATGTAAGTCTTTTTATTCTAAAGAGTGGTTGGAGTGAAGGCTGATGGAGTGTAATGGTGTAGTATCAAAAAGTCATAACTAAATAAGTACAAGCTAGACCTTGTATTGCTGTATGCCTAACTATGAAAGGAGAAATTAGAAACTGGCATGTTTATTACGTGCATGCTTTTATGTCCTTCCACGTGCATAGAATTATTGGTATGTGGTTTTCATTTTGTCATAAAAAGCGCAGTCGGCACTGTATAAGACAAAGGATGCTCTTTAATTTGGGGGGGGGGGAATATATAAAAATGCTTATTGCCTGTGTTCTATATTGTACATTTAAAATCTGCACAGTATGTTGCCCTAAATAAACAATTGCACCAACGTGTTCTTTTGGATGAAGAGGTGTTGACAGTATGTGTAGCTGTTCCACTTGCATGAGTTATTAAAACACAGCTGGGAGTTTTATATAGTAAATGTTGCAAGCTTCGAATGAGCCTCCTGCTCAGTCAGAAAGCATACAGTTCACATCTTAATGAGCAGTTTTCCTTCAGCCAGGATAAGGTCATAAAAACCTGATAAATAGTTCTTACAGATAACTGTGATTAAAAAGCAAATGTCTATGATCCTTATTAGTAAAGAAATTTTCAGTAAAATGATTCTCACAGGGAAAAGTGCTGGTAGTTAGCGCCTTTTTCTTTGATGCATGAAATGATTAAATTCTGCTTTAAAAAAACTGAATCGTGGGGGATGGATGTATTTCTTACATCTCATTTAATATAATTGTAGATAGGTTCATATCCAGAGCGATAGATGCATCTCTGAAAAAATATCATGAAGCTTCTGGCCGTGGGGATTTAAATTCGCATTAATTAGGCATTACATGTAAGGAGCATTTTGTTTTATTCATGTCACAGTTGCTTAAACTGTTAGGCCCTGAGTTTGTTTTAACCTGTGTGGTGCAGGCTTTCTTTACACAACACAAGGAAGGCCTTTCCAAAGAAAAGGTCTCGGGAGCAGTGCTGTGAACATAGCTAATTCCATGCACACAGAAGTGCCTGTCTGCGCAGGCAGAGCTGTCATGCCCAGTGTGGGGACACCTCAACTGACTAACGTCTCAGGAGGGCTTGTGAGCTTCAGCACGCCACAACTTGAGTACAATGAGAGTGCTCCTGGCACTGGTCCAGCACAAGATGGGCATAGTAGCAAACCTCTTGAGCTCCAGTATCTCTGCAGCACACTTAGTGTGCCCAAGATGGGTAAACTCTGCTTTACTGTGCTGCATGGTCAGACTCTTCCAGTTCTTGCTGCTGGTGCACGTTTAGAGGTGACCACCCCTATTAGTCTCTGCCTCACAACCTGTGGCCACTCCACCCATCATTTTCCTCTCTTCTTTTCAGACTAGATCAATCACCTTTGATGAACCTTAAATGTTTGCTAGCAGGGGTTTTTTACTTGACTAAGTTTGATTGAGCCAGATTAGGGGGTTACAATATGTGCCATTAAGCTGGCTGAAGGTAGGTTTACTATTGGTGACAGTTGTCGTAGGCTGTGACCAATAGCTATGAGTAGAAATCTCTTGTCTTTTAAGAGCATGTAAGTACTGGTTAGCCTTAAGTAACGTTTTAACTGAGGCTTCTGTAGCAGTTCAGTACTTTCAGATATTTTCTCTCCAAACCATACTGCTATTTGAATCTGTGTCTTTGCAGCAGGCCAAATGGATCTAAAAGAAATTAATCTACTATCTTGTGTCATCATGGTCTCTGCAACAACACTTTATGGGTAGAGTTCCTTCTAATATTTCTCAAACCTGGATCTACTCTTTTGTCAGTATAGTTTACTAAATTCTTCAAAATAGAAGACTAATTCAGAAAGAAATGGCATAAGCACAGTATTTAATGATGTTTCACTAGTCCATGAGTGAATGGATATTTGCCAATGTAATTATTAAGCACTGAGACACAAAGTTTGCAGATAAGAAAGCATACTTAGGCAGTTTTTCTTGTCAGTCCCCGTTTTTGATATGACAGCAAAAATGAAAGCATATCACAATGTAGAGAGTTGAATCGGTTTCCTAATCTGGCTTTGTTTTTTAGATAGAAAACTATTTGCTTCGTAATCACGAGACCAGAAAGTACCTGCAGGAGCAAGCATACCGGCTGCAGCAAGGCATTGTCACTAGTACCACTCAGCAGGTGAGAATTTGTTCCTCACTGGTACTTCTCAGTGTCTAAAAACGGCCTGGGGGCTAAGTTCTCTCTCATTCTGTCAGAGTAGCTTAAAGCAAGATATGGTTCAAGGGTGAAACTTAGTTTCCCAAGAATTAATAATTATTAATGATAATATTTTGTAAAGGGAAAAAAAGCTTTTGTTGAAGGGAGGCATTGTGCATAGTAGCAGTGTATACAGAAAGACCCAAGTTATTTCTGGGTCTGAGCTACTGCTGGAAGCAGGAACAGCTTAGTTCATTTGTGCTGGAGAGTCTTGACTTTTCAGCAGGCTGTCATCAGTGTGACAAGCATCATCATAATGCTGTGCCAGTTTTGGAGTCTGAGTCAGTTCCAGTCTCTCTGCCTAGCACTGAGTAACTGTGTAAACATACATTTAAGTGCCACCAGAGCAAATAGCCTTAGAGAGTAAGTTATTGTCTACCATACCTTCAGAACTGTGGTTATCATGGGAAGCTGTACTCAGAGAGAGGGAGCAAAGGAAGATAGAAGTTTTCTGTGCTGTTTATACTCCAGACAGCTGAAAAGCCTTCCTGTCTAACACAGCCAAAAATATTGCTTGAGTCTGGGAAGTGTTTGTGTTCTGTCAGCCACTACCAGGTTTCCTAAATGCCGCATGTTTTGTCTTTTTGCTTTTTCTCTTGAAAGATCTACAGGTGTTTTCTCTGGTAGCTTACCATTCTCTCTGTTCTAGTGCATTTCCTGTCAGTACCTGTCAGGGCTGTTTTTAGCTCCAGTACACTACTGAAGGAAGGTGATGGAAGTAGAATAAAACTTGTTACTGCCTTTGTTTTAAATTTTCTTTCATGTTTGTTTGCACCAATTGCATTGCCATGCAAATGGGACACTCCAGCAAACAAGTGAGGAATATCTGTTTTGCTTTTCAGCTGAGTCAATGAAATTTCTTTGTTATCTGCATTTATGTTTTGTTTTTGTGAATCTTAATTCAAAATGGCCACCTTCAACCTGTGTTATGAAAATTTAATGGTACAGAATTTTATTACTAGAACCTGAAATTATACTTTAACCTCTTGACAGAGAAAATGGCATACAGAGACATGCTGGCCATAAAAACCGGAAGAGTGGTATTGCTTCATTTTGTCTTAGTAATTTATCTGTTCCAAAGCCACCTTTTTTCCCGAGTTCATCTGAATAAAGTTTAGATCTTCTCATAGTTTGGTGGTTTTAGTTGTGCTTTTCTCCAACAACTACACATGCGTCAAGATTCAGTAAATGTAGTTGTTATTTTAAAAGTAAAGTAAAATTACTCATTTCTAAATTAAATTGTGTCCAGTGAGGATGGATTTCAAAACTAGTTTTAATAGAGAGCTGGAAAAGATTTTTTTAGTTAGGATGGTGGAATTGCATGATTATTCCCAGAGCACTGGGGGGTTTTTGTGTTTTCTTTTTTTTCCTCAGTCCAGCTGTCCCAATGGGACTTTCCACTGTCTAATAATTAATTAGCTTTTTGTACTTATATAAATAAACCCCATCCAAAACCCTTTGAAGAGGGAGAGTCATGTGGAGCAGAAAAGGAGCATGCTGTGAAATTATTTCAGTTCTTGTTGCTAATGATATGTGCTAGAACTCCCGACTTTTCATGATGATGACACATGCTCAGATGTTGCTTCAAAGTGTCAAATAGCCAGTTCTAATGAATGCTCCGTGGGCTGATAAAGACTTTTAAGTATTATGTCCCTCTGCCCCATATATCTTAATCAAAACTGACTGTATGTCAAGCATTCATATTGGTTTGTCATGTAAGGATACAAATATGCTGCCCTGTATTTTCAAAATGGTGAATGAATTCTGTTGCAGATACGGATTTAAATTCAATTTATCCTACTGCAAAAGGTCTGGTGGAGACTTCTACTTTTAGTAGTTGTAGTTTCCTTGCAACACGGAGTATTTACATTTGAAAGAATGGTCCATAAGCCTGTGCAGTTACGTTTTGCTTAGACAGGGAAAATCTCTCTTGGCTTTTTTGACAGAGCTCTTTTTACTGTCTGAAATTCTTAACAATTCAGGGGCCTTCAGAGCTATGTATTAGAATTGGCAACATTTTCAGTAAAACTTGCTCCGAAAAAACACAACAACACTTGAAATGGGTATCTTGTTGGTTATTTGCAGCTACCCTGGAGGTAACTGGGGGATGGGGGGAGAAACACGAAAGCGTTTCTGTGGGTTTTCTTTAATATTAAAGTTTTATTTATTTTTCCAGTGCTTAGGCTTGTTGTTGTGACATATAATGCTTTTCTTCAGTGGCATTGATATACCTCTAAGCTCTGATCATGCGTTTCCAGACTGTTATATTGTCTCTATAAATCTCATCATGTTACTATTGATTTTCTACCTGGACTAAATTAATTTTGTGTTTGACCGGTATTCTGATGTTTTATCTTTTCTGTGTCTTTTGTTCAAGTAGATGATTGACAGAATATGTGTCAAGGTGCAAGATCATCTCAACTCTTTAAGAAACTGTGGTGTGGACGCTGTACAGGAAGATGTCAAATCTGCAGAACGGCTTATGCGGGATGCTAAGAACTCCAAAACAGTAAGCCTTTCCTAGCGTACTGGTAGTACTGAGAGCAGTTTGGTGTGTGATTGAAGCTTTTCTCTTTTAGGGGAGTTGAAATAACAGTCTGTCAGAAAAGTATGCTTTCTTCAGATGATCACTAATAGGTAGTATTGAAAATGATAAAATAATTTGATTGATAATGGCTTTGATTTAGCAGAGAGATTTCCTGTTTGTTCAGGCTTGAAGACAGGTAGTGATGAGCCTACTTTCCAAAGATATTTTTTTGTCTTACAGCTCCTACCAAATCTCTATCACCTCGGTGGAGCTTCTTGGGCAGGAGCGAATGGTTCACTCTCCAATCCAATCCAAGAGACACTTGAATCCATGGCTGGAGAAGTCACAAGGGTTGTGGATGAACAACTTAAGGTCTGTGGATAGATGCGTTACCATCTCTCACATGCAAGAATAACTAAATCTGAGGTTTTCTGTTGCGGAATGCAAACGTGCCACACTTGTTTGTTTGTTTAATTAACTTCTCAGTGTATTTGTACATAATCTATCTTTTCATTATTAGCTCCTTATAACTTTGGGCCTTATTATCTGGATATTTGCCTGTTTGGAATGAAAAAATTGCTTTAGTGCTTGCAAAGGGCAGTAGGAACAGAAACTGTTTACTATCAGCTTATTTTGTCTCATAGAAGGGGAAAAATTACCAGTTGCTCCTTAGGCCCTTAATAAAGGCATCTCTCAAACACCCTAAAAAGTCTCATGCCCTGCGTAAAAGTACTCACTAGTTAAGGTATCCCACTGGAGTGAAAGCTGCTCTTCTGTAGACACCACTGCAGGATTTTTTTTTCCCAGTGACTATTTTGAACCTTGTGCAGAATTTCCACTTTAAATCTTCAGTTTGGATAACTTTTATGTATTGAGAGTGCCAACGAATTGCTACAGGCAGCTTTACAGGAAATCTTTTCACAGGTTGCCTGTCAGACATCAGTTCTGGAAACAGACATTGTTGATCTGTAAATATTCTCCCCTGAGTTGAGACAGCTCTTGTTCAGAAAATTCTACCTTCAATTATGTTAGATCTTACTCTATAATAAACATGATATAGATATCCATACAGCACATGCAAAGGTATCAGTCGAGGAAGAAGTCAAGGTGGGGAAACTTTAGCAACTGTTGGGATCTGTATGGAAGCTGATGAACTTAAGAATATGGTTCTGAGGCAATTCAGATCAACTTGAATTTATGATTAAGCTACTTTTCTTGTGTTTTCTCTGTATTTAAACTTATCAAAGGACCTGACGGTGAAGGTTGAACTTTCAGTTGAAACAACATAAAATGTTTCAGTCAGTGGGAATATAATGAAGAGCAATAATAATAACAACCATATTACTAATAACTTGTTGGAAATTAAAAAGCTAATGAGGAACATCATGCAGAATTTCTAGTGTTTTCCCTTTCCCCATTATATGAAATGAGGTGAAGTTTCCTTATCACTTTTAATTTCTGCAGACATGAAAGCAATTTCACCACATTCTTAGTCGAGTTTCTGGGCTATTACTGGGATGGGAGTAGTTGTGTCAGCCCTTTGTGCAGGGCTCATACACTTAAATAAGTCCTGTGTGTTTTGGACAGTCTTAGAGAAGGGGGAGGCAGCGAGGAAAGCCTCTTCAGCATTTGGAATGTTTTTTATAGTTCCTGGCATAAGATTGAGTTAATGGGTCTTCCATTTACACTTTCACACATTTACAGCAAAAGGCACTTCAGCTCAACCATTCTAACTTTTACTTTTACTTCCGATTTGTGTAATATTAAAGTGCCTCACCAGCAACTATGAAGTCATAATGCTCTTAGTAACAATGAGTGTTACAATATACAAATTTTACACTCAAGGCTGAAAGGCTTTCCTTTAGGTTCTATGGGGGCATTCTTGGCACAGGAGAGAAAATATTGAACGTGAGTTAGGATTTTTGTTCCCAGTATTTTAGGTCAATTTAAAAAACATTATGTGCAGTTTATAACTTGTGAAGATAGATAAGAGAGCTCACATAAGTACAGGGCTTTTTTTGGAATTGTTGGGGGGAAGTATCCTAGGTGCTGTAAGTGGAGTTTTGATTTTTAGCTTCCATAGCAACCAGGGCCTGATTTTAGATAGAAGTGTTTGTTTGGAATTCGGGTGAAGTCAGTGAATGCTTTTCAAACAAGTAGGAGTTCTTTTTTTCTTTTTCCTTTTAACCTCAAAGAAAGGACAGGAGGGAGAAAGAAGTTAGAATAAGGAAAAGTAATGTTTGAAGTGAGTTGAGTTGGTCAAAGAGGAAATTATAGCAAGGCCATTGCATTTCTTTTCTCCTGCTGGTGTCACTGTGGACACCCAGAACCTGGAGTTTCTTTATTCAGTTGAAAAGGCCCAAGGGAAACTCGTACGCAAGACAAATGGTGCTTAGGCAAGAGCAGATCATGTTCCTGTTGAAATTCTCAAGTAAGGTCTTTAGTCTTTCCTCCTACTTCCCCCTGACATCTTCATGCAGCATTTTGTCTTCGTAACTTTTATGACTGTGATCCATTGGTAACTGTTGGGAGGCTGAGTGTGGTTTTTCGAGGTAGAATGCGCAGTTGCGCCAGTGAAACCATGGGTATAAGGGAAAACATGGGTGTGACAGAAGTTCTCATTAGTAGTTTGCCTGGCTCAGTTTTGTCTGCCATTGAAGTTCTTCATCTTCCATGTGGATAATGCTGCAGGGATCTGAAAGGCTCTTTTGTTAGTGTTATGACACCAGAATCTGCCCGGGGATTGAAGGATGGAGTGCAGGACAAGTCCTTAAAGTGTAGAGAATTTGGGATCCCAGAAACAAACTCCGTATTAGCTATAATGGCAGTTGTCCCTTATACTTGTAAATCAGATGTAAAGATTAGACTTCCCTGTACTCTGTGAATAGTTCATGCTGCTGTGTTGTCATTGTAGATCTAAGCTTAGTCAGTTAAAAGCTACAGACTACTGCTTTGAATCATTAAAATTATTGTGCAGTAATGGTAGTTTTATTTCTTACCTGTGTATCTGTATATGAAAGTTGCCAGTTAGGGCTATGCAAGTAGAAAAATGTTCTGGTAAGATGGAGTTCAGCCTGAGGTCACTTACCCATGGAGTGAGATGGAGAAGAAAAAGGAAATCTGTAAAGTTTTTATGGGGTATAGTTATTTTTGCACAATTTAAAAGCACCCAGGTTAGAGCTAGGCTTACCTGGGATACCATTTCAGGGAAACTACGATTTTGTTCCTTTTTTTATTTGTAAATACCTTTTCTGTTTGGTTATCAACCTTCAGTCTTACTGGAGATGACTTGGCCCATTTCAGTAAAGTGAGCTCTGTCCTGCTCCTCTCTTCTTTCTACCTTCCTTTGAATTTAAAAAAATGGCTCAAAAGCTGCATGCAACATGGCATATGTCAAAAAATCTGATGCTGCTTGTCCCACTAATATAGAGGATTCAGAGATGGGGGAAGTGGGTCTTGCATGAAACAAGGATGGTGTCTTTATTCCCCTGCCACTTTGGAAGCACTATAGCCTGAGGAGACCCCATGGTCACTGGAGTGCAGCAGGGTGACAGCTTCAGCATGCAAAGGGACCAGCTGCCAGAGAGAACCATCTGCTTACTGATCTTTTCTAAATAGCACTTCATGCTGGGAACGGACGTGGAAAGGTTGTTTTCAAATCCTGCGCTGATGAGCCTTGACCTCTTGCAATCTCTGAAATAAGTTATTTGATGGAAAATTAATTGATGGTATAACAGCCTCTGAATATACCTAAAATAGATATCCTGAGTTTCTAGGACTAGAGATGAAGTGAGGTGGATGTAGGAGAGAATTTGAACAATTGCTGGTCTTACCAGAAAATACTGCTTAGTGTGAATCTGTTTTACTGTACACAGGTACATGTCAGCATGTAGGTAAATCAGTATGAATTTAAAACTTAGTTTGCCACATGGCGGGGATGATTGTATCATACCTTCTGTTGGCCCTACCTATGCTTTTTAGATCCAAAAACTGAAAGCAATTAAAGAAAAGATATTTCAGTGACATGGGGCACTAGTAGAATCAGAATCATAGAATAGTTAGGGTTGGAAAGGACCTTAAGATCATCTAGTTCAACCCCCCTGCCATGGGCAGGGACACTTCCCACTAAACCATGTCACCCAAGGCTATGTCCAGCCCGACCTTGAACACTGCCAGCAATGGAGCATTCACAACTTCCCTGGGCAACCCATTCCAGTGTCTCATCACCCTTACATACCACGGAATTGATTGAACTGACAATGACACAGTGATTGCAAATGATAAGAAAACCAAGCAGACTTCCCCAGATGAGCTGTTGGATTACTACCTACATTACAGAGCTGCCCAATGCATTCATTAACCTGTGGAGGCCAGATACATATTTTAAAAAGCTGCAGGGTTTTGTTTGTTTACTTGCTGGGGTTTTTTGGGGGTGTTGGGTGGGTTTCATTGTTGGTGGTGGTTTTTTGTTTTGGTGGATTTTGTTGGTCCTTTTATTCTTGTTTTGGGTAGCTTTTTTATTTTTGGATGAGAGCACGTGCTTCAAGTTGTCTTGCTCTGTTCCTCTGTTCAGCACTGATTGCTTTAGGTGCTCACTTCTGAACAACAGTAGGCATTGTTAACAAGTAGCTGAGTCATGGAGATATGGTATAATTAGAAAAGACAAGATTGGTTCACCCACATAAAACTAATATGAAGAAGTCATTCCTGAGGTGCAGTAACAAATACTAAGGGAAAAAAATAGGCCTTTAATGGAATTACTTTAGAAAAGGCAGGATGAACAGGCAGAACAGCTGAAGCTGCTCATGTTCCCCCTGGAAACAGGGGCAGGGTTCAG
>JASSUY010046458.1:0-10102 GCA_032466535.1 Forpus xanthops | reverse complement strand
AAGAAAGAGGGGGGGGGTGCACAGAACTGTTTGAGGGGCCTCAAACTACGACAGTAGCCTAACCAATTCCACTGGCATTGAATATGTTCCAGTATTTACTACCCTGTGCAGAAAGTGTTGTTTCCTTACGCATTTGTTTTGGACAGTTTTGGACACTATATTTGGACCCAATGAATATTCCATACGATATGACATTTTGCTCAGCAATAAAAGCTGAGGAAGGAGGAAGGGATGACATTCAAAGTGATGGTGTTTGAGTTCCCAGGTCACTATTACACATGATGGTGCCCTGCTTTCCTGGGGATATCTGAACACTTGTCTGCCAATGGAAAGTGGTGAATAAATTCCTTCCTTTCCTTTGCTTGCACACGCAGCTTTTGTTTTATCTATTAAATTGTCCTTATTCAACCCATGGCTTTTCTTACCTTTCTAATTATCCCCTCATCTCATTGTGGGGGACTGAGTGAGCATCTCTGTGAGCCCGACATACCCTCCACAGAACTAATTGCAACAGCAATTCTTATGTAAGGAAAAGTGGGAGGGAGACAATTATTGTTCGAGTAATCAATGTTTGTAGGATGAGCCTCCGATCAGTTTACAAACATAAAATCAATTTATGGTGAAAAATTATAAAAAAACCCTTAGCTCCAGTTTTAGAAATGCCACTCCAGTTTTAGAGCTATCCTGTGTTATCTTGTAACTCATTTTGTAGAGAGAAGTAAATAATTTTGATAGAGTAAGAAATTATTTTAGAAACAATAAACCTGTGTGGAATGATCTTCAGCAGGAATTGGACCTTGCAGTGTTTTTCCTTCTGGGAAAGGTATGCTGATTTATATTAGTTAAGATTATAAAATTCTTGATCATGCTGGTTCATCTAAGCTACCTTTGAATTATTGTCAATATATTATATATGACAAGAAAATTTCAGACACCTAATAAAAGATTACTTCTTAACAAGAAAAGAAAAAATGTTTAATGGAATCAAAATTTTTCATAAATAATTCATATAATCTATTAATTTTTCCTGGTGTGGTGGCTTGATACTGGCTGGACTAGAGATAACTACTCTACCACTCCTCTCCTCAGCTGGACAGGAGAGAGAAAAACATAACAAAAGGCTGATCAGTCAAAATAAGGACAGGGAGAGATCACTCATGACTTATTGTTACAGGCAAAACAGTCTTGAATTGGGGAAATTAGTTTTATTTATTGCCAATAAAATTTGAGTAGGATAATGACAAATAAAAGTAAATCTTAAAACCATCTTCCCCTCACCCCTCCCTTCTTCCTGTGCTCAACTTCACTCACAATTTTCTCTACTTTCACCTCCAGTGGCTTAGGGGCATGGGAATGGGGGTTGCAGTCAGTTCATCACACATTGTCTCTGCTGATCCTTCCTCCTCAATGGCAGGACTCCTCACACTCTTCTCCTGCTCTAGCATGAGGTCATTCCCACATGACACAATCCTCTAACTTCCCCGGCTTGGGTCCCTTGCACAGGTGCAGTCCTTTAGGTACAGGCTGCTCCAGCATGGCTACCCCCTGGGGTCACAAGTCCTGCAGCCAACCTGCTCCAGCTTGGGCTCCTCCCTCCACAGGACCACAGGTCTTGCCAGGAGCTCGCTCCAGTATTGGCCTCCCATGTAGTCACAGCTTCTTTCAGGGCGTAACTCCCTGCTCCACTGTGGGGTTTTCTATGGGCTGCAGAGGCATAGCTTGCTTCACTATGCTTTGCACCGTGGCCTGCAGGGGACCTCTCTCTGGCACCCCGAGCACCTCTTCCCCTCCTTCTGCACTGACCTGGGTGTCTGCAGAGTTGTTTCTCTCACACATTCTTACTCCACCCTAATTACTCTTGTGCAATATCATTTTCTCCTTCTTAAATACATTATCCCAGAGGTACAATCACCATTGGTGATGAACTCAGCATTCCTTACATACCTTTTATTTAGAAAATGAGTAAAGAAATAATTATAGTTTACAACTCCTCTTGCTATTATATCCAGTGGTACATGAGAATTCATCTTGTAGCAGCATGGTACCAAAATCAGGGAACAAGCATTTAGCTGTGTGGGCTGATTTTGAAGGGCTCTAATAGAGCAATTATTTAAAAAGGATGACCATAATTTGTATTTAAGCAAACAAACCCCCAAACTCATAGTAGATTAATCTCATAAAGTTAATACTTCCTTTTGAATACTTGCATAATTTGTGGCTTATTCAAAGCTTTTTAGTGTTTGTTACACTCTGAATATTATAAATGTTCTGGATTTGGTAAAGATAACACCATTGTAGAATGGATGAGACCACACTTGCCTAAATGTCAAAAGGAAGCCTTTTGTGCTATATTAATATCATGGATGACCTACTTCATTTTAGGACTTTGCATTTCAAAAGAATATGTTTGCAGTTGGGCTTATTCTACAGCACACACAGAAATGCACTGTGTTCCAATAGTTTACTAATCGTACTGCATATATTCTCAAGGTTATTTTTCACTCGCAGGAAATTTGCTCTTTTGTGTTCAGCCACCTTCAAATATTCTGGCTACAGTTTTGCACGACTCCCATCAGCAAAATGAAGTTTTCTCAAGCATTGCATGGTGAACTGAATTTAAATTCCAGGACTCAGAATACCATCTAAACCCAACATATGTCCTCCAGAAAGGTTTAAACCAAATGTGTTGTCATAAAATTCAAATGAAGAGATAAATGCCAGGGTCTTTAATTGTCTTTGCCTCAGAAAAATGTAAAAATTCTCTCTTCTGTGAATATTAATTGCTTCACTCTTAAAATTAATTCATTTGCTTTTCTCATTACCTATCTACATTTTCTGTCACAGCACTAAAAGCCCTGTGATTCTTCTTTCTCCCCTTTGTGGTTACAGAATTCTTTTTTAAAGGGTCCAAAGGGGAATTTTGGGGTCAAATTAGCATTGTGAGTTCAGAAAAGATAAGAATGCTGGGTTTTTTTGCAAAGGGTGCTATCTGGCAAACTACCTGCCCTTGAGTGCCTTTTATGTACACTGTAATAACTGTGCTGGGATCTCTAAAGAATTTTCTCTATTTTTTTTTCCCATATGCGGAAAAAATGAGAAGGAAATGAAGCAGAAAGAAAGCCTCCAGGTCTTTCACTCCTTCAATTAAATGTGTGGCAAGGAGGCCTCATTTGGGTAATCAGCAAGATTTTTACATTACCTTTTTTTCTTCATTCTGTAGCCCACCAAACAGGTTTTTTAAAAAGTTTGCACTTTGTGTAGAAACATTTGCTATAAGTTTTTTTTTGCAAATTAACCTTTAAGTAGGTTAGTGTAACAAAAGTACTGGGGTCTATGTTCATGTGTCAGGAATATCATCATCAACTGACATCATATGAGACATATAGCTGTACAGCAAACTTTATGCATTTAAAAACAGATGTGTGTTAATCATACTTGAAAATCTTTTCCATTAGACTTTCACTTAATGTCATGAATGATTCTGATTATCCATATGAAGTGACATGGAATTTCAGTAAAAACAGGATCACTCATCCACACCCTGAATTTGATAAAATTAATTGTTCAACCAATGTGGTACATTTAAGAAAACTATGTTTTAAACAAAAAGTGATGCAGCATTTTTAACCCCTAAAACTGAATATTGTATATGACACTTATTCAAATGAAGTGATGGCAGGCTGACGGGAGGAACACCTATTAGAGATCCAATATTTTCCAAATATTCCAAAAGATTCAAACCACTGTGTTCAAGTCTTCAGGACAGTAAGAACTCTAAAAACTCTTTTTCTTGCATTTTTGGCAAATTCAATCTCTTTTGAACTGTTCTTTATATCTGAAGTGAAACAGCATGATTCTCTCTGAATCATTAAATCAGCATGCTACTCTCTTAAGCAGCACTGAAGTAACTTTCTACATTAATGCATCCAGATCTTACTTCATATAAGTTAGGTATTTTCTTCACTTTTTTTTTTTTTTATTTATTCTTCAACTTAGGAACATCTTCTAACTCCATTTAAGTTTATTCATGACCAGTTTATAACACTTTGTTCTTTGGACAGATTATTTCTTATTTTAAGTATTTCTCTTATTAATATTCAGATGTCATGCACCTCAGATGTGCTACATGTCTGACAGCAGCACATGTAAACTTTCACTTTGTTGGATTCCAAAAGCAAACTATATGTTGTTCTTCTTTCTCCTCATCATCATGATGGCCCTTCTCTGAATATGCAATTTGAATTTACCTTTTCTAATTATAAAGATATGAAGAAGAAACATTATTAGGTCCTTTAAATATCAATTCCAAAATCTTCATTTTATTGCACTAGCAATTTTTACTCCAAAATAATAACATTGGACAAAATAACCTCTAAAATCAATCTTTAAAAAAACTTACAAATAACTTTCCTTAAGCTTAGTGCCTTGCATTCCTTTTCTAAGCTATAAGCTTTCTACACAGTTTCTCACAATTTTTTAATGCTTTTATTAAGGAGTGACATCTCCAATTTCATGTTATTATACTGAATAATGTACTGAAAAGTAAATAGAAGAACTGAAAAATTGTCTTTTCTTTGCAAAGAATAAGCTATTCCCAGACTGCATAACATTGCAAACATCCATGTTATCAGCTGTTTTAATGTTTAGCCTGAAAGCATTTTGTGGATTTGTTTGGTATCTCACATATGTTCAGACAGTCTGCTCTTGTTAATCGATTTCATTTGGCTTTATGTAACCCAGGTTTAGGTGGTCACATATATCAGACTTCAGTTGACCATTCTTGCCATATTAAATGTGGTCAGTATTCTGGGCACAGGTAGGTAGCTATTAAACCATCCTTAGAAGAGGCTATAATTACTACTACATTTTTATAATCTGATTATAAGAAACATGCACCCAGTATATGCTGACGAAAAACATCCAAATCATAATGCTTTCAGGATCCCCTTAAGTATGAAAATACCTATATCAGTGAACTCATTTTTCCCTTTTTTCTTTTTTTAACTTTATCTGCAATATATATCACAATAACCTCTACTGAATAACACGGATGCACACATGACCCAGACCCCCAAGGTTTATTTACTACCAATAAGGTACTTCAGATATTTAAATGAGGTAGGTTTCAATTCTTGCTGTTCTTTTCATGAGAAATATTCCTTTTCTAACTTCAGTTGTCATTGGTCTTAATACTTTCTTTTCCTCTGTTCATCCTTTCACTTATCTATAATCATTTAAGCACTAATTTATCTTAACATATCCCTTAATTCGTTTGATATCGACATAGGTTTTCCAAAAGGGCTTATAAAATTTAAGAGAAAATTATATACTTTTTAACAACATTTTCAAGGAAAATACATAATTGCAAAACAGTAACAGATGCAGACATGAAAAGTGTGTTTAACAAATTAATATTTTTTAGGACAACAGGATAAAAATAAATTCCTATGTAATATGATAGGAAAAGTTAAGGGTATAGCAGAGCTATGAAACTCATCAAGGAAGAGGACTGATTCCTTGAGGACTATTTAATTGGATGTGGCTTAAAATTTCCCATTCTGAAAAGAAAATCTACAGACTTATGGTAAAAACTATGTTGCATTCACAAAGGGTATACCTACATATATACCTATGCAAACTAAGCCTACATATTCTTTATTAGCAGAGGAGAGAAAAAGAGGCTCCACTAGCTGATTATTCAGATCAAGTATCTGACACAGCTGCTGTGAATTGTCTTCTAGATGAGCATAACTTTCCTCCTCTTCTGTAAAGTAGATTAGCCTCTTTAGGCCTTTTCAGATTTCTCTGTTCCTTCCTGTGTTCCTCTTTATCAGAAGACAAATGGAGGCAAGTGATTCACGTCAGCATTATTAAAGAGCTCCTTTCTGCTTACACAAACTAATAATTAAACCAGTGCTTAGTTACTCTATAACTGGTACGAGTAAAAAGTAGACTTACTCTTTCAAAGTATAACACAATACTACAATCTCTGAAATGTATGTGAAACAAACACAGAATGACTTCTATTGTTTCCCAATCATACAAGAGACATCTTTTGAAATTACCATTGAGAGATTTCAAAAATATTTTACATTGACTGTGCCTAAAAACATGACACATGGTTCTAGTAGTGTTTTATTTTTAAAACTATATAGAAAAACTTACTACTGAAGTACACTAATACAACATATATAGTAGCTTAAGGTCACCAAGAAATACTCTGATTCCACAGGTGTATTATAGAACTTAAATTACAACATATACTTAGCTTTATCCTGAAACAAGAGATGTTTTCCCTTGTTAACTACGTTGAGATCACAAAGAAACTTTTTTTACCTTTCATCCAGAAGTTATAAATCCTTTTGATCAATTTCTTTTCTTCACAGCACTCTAATTTAGCTGAGGTTTTGATTTTTCCTGTAGAAATGTTATTTTTAATAGAGTATGTGAGGCTTTCACCCAGAATCTTCAAGATATGAAAGCAACAGTGACGAAGAATAAAGTAGAGATGCAGCTCTGCTTTGGCTTGCCAATATTTGACTGACCAAAATCTGAGCTTTAATTCGCTCAAATGCTGGGCCATACAAATGCAGACAGGGAATGTAGAACATATCTGTAATTTTTAATTAGTTTGAAAAATAATGAAATGTGGTTAAAAATCTTTGTATGGAACTAAGTATGGTATCCCACTAATACTGCATTTCACAAATTCCGGTAATGAATGTGACTACAGAAGTGATTTCAGTGACATTCCTACTGAATTATAATTTTATTTAGACCCTTCTAAAAGTCACTGAAATGCAGTTAAGGGCTCAGAGAAGAGCTATGATAATGATTCAAGATTATGATATTTTAATAGAAGTTTAAGGGGGTATTTTATTACAATTTTAAGCTTATATAGAGGGACATGACATCTATCAATAAGCAAGACTTTAACGAAGCAAAGGAATAAGTAACTTTAGATTGATGAAACTTTAAGAAAAAAAAAAGTTGTGATGCGAAGGAGCATTCGGAGTCAAAGACACATCCTCATAGAGGTACAGTCAATGCTCGTTTTATTCACAACACTACTGAGATTATATATGGTTTTCCAAGGTTCACAAGCAGTTAACAATTCACTCATTGGTTAAACAGCACTGTCCAGGCGCCTACAGCTACAACCTGATTGGTTCAAAACAGTAGCTCATGCCTCATGATGTTTCTAGTCCATTCCCTTTTGTGGTTAGCTGTGTCTTGCTCTGTGTCTGGCTAGCCTGTTTACCCCAGTCCCACTCCCTCTCTTGCTTGCTTCAGGGACACACTGTCCCTGACAAGAGGATCATAGGCTGGGTTGTGCATGTAGGCCTGCATCAATACACTATGCCCTCTAGCCTCTAAGAATCTCTATACAAAGTTGGAAGGCAGATCAGCATTTGATTTGAGAAGTGTTGGTTAATTGTAAAAATAACAAATCAAGTGTTTCGAAAATTCATTATAATTTAAAGTATTGAAATAGAATATAAATATTTTCTAAAGAACACGTTTTCGTTCCAGCATAAGTTAATAATCACATGAGTATAAAAAGGGACAGTTTATTCTATGATGAAGAATTACTAGCTGAAATTAGAAGATTATGCCGAACAATATGTTAAATTAAATAATTCTTTAATTTAGTCACCTTTAAAATGTTAAAATATTGAATATCTCAGGAGTTTCATCTGCATATATATATAGATTATTTAAATAGAAAACAGAAGTTATTTAATAAAAAAACACACAAAAAAAACAAACAAAAAAAAAAACCAACAAAAAAAGGCAGCATTACTGAAGGATGATTTTCTACCACTGATATGTTTCCTGTTAGATCCAATACTGATATATCATAAGAATTCAAATATGGCAATCATCTATAAACATTAAATAAAGGAAAAAAAAACAAACATCCAAATACTTAGATTTCATACTTATGTCTATTGACAGAGACGTGCTGTTTTATTTCATTCTTATATTTATGGTTTCCTTCAAATTATTGCCCTATATTTATATTATTTACACTACTTTAAAACATTTATTTTGATTCTACTTCAGTTTTTTTTTTCTGTCTGCTTGCTTGAAAAATATCTGTGAATAGTTTATAACAGATTTCAGAGTAGATTTTTTTAATTTGTCTCAATGCATTCAACTGTTTCTTCACCTTCAAATCAAGTTAAATAACTTTGCCTAGTTACAGCAATTGAATTTCTCCCCCTGTAGCTCATAACTCAGTATTGGAATTCATCATTTACATAAAAGCTATGAACAGCAATCTTCATTGACTGAGCATACTACTTGTTTATCTCTTAGATATAGAGGCATCCGGTGAAGATATCCAAGATAGTGAACATTCAGTTGTGTTTTGAATAGTTATTATACATTGACATTTCCTACTTTATCAATGAAGTTTCAAAAAAATGTAAATACGCAGATTTATTTGAAATAAGTGTCCATTTTTCTGTGGATTTATGTTAGTGTGAATGTTAGTTATTGTAGCTTGAATTATGACTTCACCTTTATTTGCAGGTGTAGGTATTGTGTTACCATTGAAGTATAATAAGCATAATTCATGAGTTATGTCTGATTCAATAGTAAAATATTACATCAAGCTGTGCAAGATACATCCCAAAACATAATCAGAAATACCTGATCTCTGAATATACTGTAGGTTATTTTTTTTTACTAGAATACTGCCATTCCCAAACTTATGCTAGATGTTTCAAAGACCATCCCATATCGCCTTGAGCTGTACACCTGCCTCACTGCTGCAGTATGAGATTTTCTTGCAGAGGGCAGAAGCAAGCGAACAGAATGCGCTTGCCTGGCTGAAAGGTGGCACAGGGGCAATGCTCAGACATTGCGACAGTAAGGGCATGTTTGTGACCAGAAAAATATGTCTGAGATCCTGGGTCTGGGAGTTCTTTGACACAGATCTAATTTGTTACAGGGGAGATACCTTTGTACAAATATAAAATACAGAGAAAAGAAACAATGTCTGAGAGCAAAAGGAAACGTCTGTCTGCAGGACTATATTATTTAAATCCCTTCAAGGCATTTGACATGGTGAATGATCTTTTTCGTGTAGCATATATTTAAATAAACAAGTATTAGGTATCCAATATATCAATGTAGCTGCAAGAAATACCATGTAAAAAGTGAGTTTTGTGTATTTAAATGAGGGAGAGAGTTGATAATGGACTGTTCAGAGTAAGATACAAATAAGATGCTCAAGAAAAAGTCCTGAAAGTATATGGAGACCATCATGGGAGAAATTGCTAAACAGTGCTTTTACTTGATTCATTGACACAAGGCAGTGAACGATTCAACAGCTATAGCCTTCCTTAACAGAAAGAGTATATCCATATATGTTCACCCTTTGCAGCAGACCGTCTTTGCCACTTCTCAAGCAAGAGTTCAGAGCTTTCATGCTGTTTTTGTTATATGTTTGCAGTATTTCCAATGTATTCCTAATAAACATGGAGAGGGACTGCAGTGCATCAAGTGTCTGTGTAGAAGACCCCCAAATTCATGCTCCAAAACATCCAAAGCTAGCCACAGAAAAAAAGTGCATCACTGCTGTTTGTTGATTTTGTTGTTCTCTCTCTCTTCTCTATGTTATTTCTCTTTTCATTATTATTATTGTAATAAATATTATACCTTATTTTAATTATTAAACTATTCTTATCTCTACCTGCAGATTTTATTTTTTTCAGAATTCTGCTCTCCATTCCACTGGTGGGGGGAGAATGAGGAGTGAGTGGATGTGTGGTACTTAGTTGCCAGCTAGGATTAAATCACAACATTAATACTTCAGTTTTCTAATTATTGCCTTAGATTTAAGGCATTGCACCTAGCTGAAAAGAGCTTGAGACAAACTAGTGTCTCTGCTCTGAGAGAACTTCGGATCCTTTTTATGCTACAAATTCTGTAGAAGATATTGTCGTGTTTTGAGGCCCTCAAAGAGTTCTGCTCACTCCCCCCTCTTTCTTCCCCAGTCCCAGGGAAATGGGAAAGAGAATCAAAAGAATGCAACTTCCACAGGTTGAGATAAGAACAGTTTAGTAACTAAGGTATAACATAAATCACTACT
>JASSUY010046457.1:0-33183 GCA_032466535.1 Forpus xanthops | reverse complement strand
TCCAACAGTTCCATGTCCTTTTTATGTTGAGGACACCAGAACTGCACACAATATTCCAAGTGAGGTCTCACAAGAGATATTAGGATTCCCCAACCAATGACATATTTGCAATTATTTCAGATTCCCAGCTCTCTTGACTCAAGAAAAAAATGACTTCCTTTCTTTCTTTACAACCAAACAGGGCAGAAGTAATGTTTTTCAAGTGTTTAGTATTAAAAAATATAATACTTCTTTCCATCTCCAGGAATTGACTGCATTTTAAGTCTTCCAGACTCTAATCGCCACTAATATATGCAACTTCCATTCTCAGACTCAGCTTGTAGCATGTTTCAGTGATGCTGCTCTGCACAAAAGAAAAAAGTGCGTCCACATAATGTGATAATTGGATGCCAACTTCAGCTGCTAAAGGTGTTATGCCAAGATCTTTTCTCAGATTGTCTCATCTCTCTGAGTTGCAACCCCCAATCTGGGGAGAACATGCAGTTGACTCATTTGTTACATGAGCCTTAAACAGGGAAAGTAACAACTGTCAATGTCCTTAAAATCCACTGCCCTTTCAGAATTTCATCACGCCAGTTTCCTCATTAGAGATAAAATTAATCCCTGAGCAATGGCACTACACAATACATGCACATCACCTTCCTCCTCCTTGTACGCTTCACAATGTACGTGTGGGACATAAGGACCGTAATGATTATAAAACCTGATCACAGATCATATAACTGCACACAGACTAGCCTACTGCAACTAAGTTTCTATTTTCACTCCAGATTTACCTTCTCTGGAAAACTCTCTGTTTAAAGTTTCCCATCCAGCTGGCCAATAAAGAACACATGGACAAAAGTCACAATCACTATTAAAAGAATGCATAGTATCTGAAGGGGGGCTATAGGGATGCTGGGGAGGGACTCTTCATGAGGGACTGTAGTGAGATGACAAGGGGTAACAAGTTCAAATATAAACTAGGGAAGTTTAGATTGGACCTGAGGAAGAAATTCTTTTCTGTAAGGGTGGTGAGGCACTGGAACGGGTTGTCCACAGAAGTTGTGAATGCTCCATCCCTGGAGCTGTTCAAACTCAGACTGGACAGAGCCTTGGGTGGCATAGTTTAGTGTGAGGTGCCCTTGCCCGTGGCAGGGGGGTTGGAACTAGATGATCTTAAGGTCCTTTCCAACCCCAGCTATGCTATGATTCCATATTGTGAGACAATAACAGATTAACAGCCTGCACAGCCATCAAGTACATGGATGCCTTATTGAGATTTGACTTCTCCCGGTTTAATACACTATAATCCTAAGTAACTGAAGGGATAATAACTGGTATTTTTTAGAACAGCTTACTAAGCTTCAGCTATTTTAATTAACAGTTTTCACTCTGGAGTAGAGAGTTACTTTACTATTAAGTTAAGCACTTTTGCATTGCATTGCCAGACTATGTGATACATGCAGCTTAAACATTAACCTAACTTCTGCAGATGATGGTTTGAAAGTTGCAGGACCCATTAGAGTAAACCCAAACTTTTTTGAACACTTGCTGTACTTTTAAAAACTCCAACCTTAAACATGACCTGGTGAAATTATAGAAAAGACTACGTCTAAAAGGAGATAAGTTTTTTTTTTATTTAAATAAAATGATAAAAAAATTACTGTTTAGAAACAAACCAACCACATAGAAATTAATTGGCTGGTGATTTTTTAAAAAGTGCCTTTAAATATAATGCTGCAGAAAGAATGACCCTCTAACATAAAAGCATTATTTATGTTGAAGACATTACTGGCTCGTTACCCCTGGCAAGGACTGTGGTTTTATTCAGCAAAAATTTATTAAAAGATTTATGAAATGTATTTGAATTGCTTCTGATTTCATGAATGACAACCTGCATTTTGACACAATACTGAAGTAAATAAAATGAACACAGTACTGCATCACTACAGCCTTAAGTGATGAGGCTTTAACCTGAGACTACACCTGTACAGTAAATAGATCGTAAATATACAGTTTCTGGCACACAGCAGACACTGCATTTTCTCAGTAGTGGCAGTTGAGATTTACTGGGTATGTACTTCCCTGCCCAAGATTTTATAATCACACTCTCAGTAGGTAGCAAGTGTCAAGGGACATCTGAGAAGCGTTCAGGCATGCTCCAAGTTAACTTTCTATTGAAAAAGGAAACTGGAAGAATTAGAAAATGCAGAGGACAAAACACAAGCCTCTGGAGGTATCCTGATGTTCATGGGACACAGGAAGGAGGCTGTGGATACCAACCATTTTAAAAGGTTTCTATTCTGAGCAATAGTGAAATCTCAGGTGCTTTCAGGCAGGCACAGATCCTCGATGTAACTCAACCATAGACTTTGAAGTTATGAATATATATATTTGGAGAAATGCTTCTCCACTGTAAGGGGGATATTGTTCCCAGATTACAAATATGGTTCTGCAGGTTTTTCATCTCCTGCCACTTCCCTTGTTCTCTCATTGCTCTTTGTCCACAGCTTTACAGCAACCATTGGATACAAGTGAAGTTGAACACAGTGTCTTCCATTATACTCCTGCCAAAATTTTCATAGGAAGTAAAAATATAAAGAAAAATACTTTTCGGAGAAGATGCCACTGTACTGGCAAAAAGAATCACCTAAGAACATACATGCAGTGATGTAACACAGATAAGGCTGCATCAGACATCCTGGATCTGTTGAATGAAATGGGATTATGACTTGGCATTGCTTTGTGGTGAATTTGTTATCCATTATGCAGATCACTAAGGTATTTTCTGCTCAATTTACTTTGCACTGAAGATTAGTTCCCTACTTGTTTCCTACAATTCTCTCTCCCAAAGCAATGTTATCAAGTGGAAGTCATTTAGGTATGTAGGTCTATTATCACAATCGTACCAAACTGATATGCAATGGTAGGAATAATTTTTAGTTTTCATTTCCTTGAAAACATTATGTCCTATACCCAGAACTCCATTCTGTGTGATTTACCAGCAGGATCCTCAACTAATCTGCAGCTATGGCATCAGAGCACAATGACCAAATAGAAAAACACAAACCTGTCCCCTAACCAGTAAAAAACTCCACAACCTAAGCAGAAAGAAGCACTTCAGCAGTTATAACCTAACTACTGCACTTCAGAACTGAACAATAACTAAATAAAGATTTGAGAAGCAGTGTAACTGACAAAGGGCTTAATTCAAAGGGAGGCAAGTCAAAGCTGTTTTTATTGTTGTTCCTCCTTTCTGGCTGAATTGACAACTTTAAAAACAAATAAAAATATATTTGAAACCAAGATTCCCTTTTTACTGTCAAATGAAGTATTTTAATACAGGAATTAGCACGTAATAGGTAAATCCTCATTAATAGCTAGAAGCTGCTCTGAAACCAAAGTAGAACTGTACCAATCTACTCACTGATGCTCAATGTACAAATCTGAAACACCTACCTGCATGCATATAGAATCGATTTTTTTCCCCTCTAACCCCCTCGAAATTCCTTTTCTTCATTAATCTCAAGTCTATGGAATGACAAGTGATACATCTGACGACCTAAATTCCACTTCCATGCTGAGATATAATACTAACACAACATGAGAAAGGATGAGATAGCTGTAGGGCAATTAGAATATAAACTGCTCTGTGGACCCTGCTACTGCAAGGCTTGAACTCAGAGACTGATTCCCAGAGCTGAAGTTAGATGTTTGGGACAGCTTGCAGCAGAAAGCTGTGAACCCTCTATATGGGACTTATCACAACATTAGAATTGGAATCCCACAATGTCATTTTTACATAGTCTAATTCCAACCTAAGGATGCTGAGCTAATTTTCTGTATTTTATTTTTAGCATGTTAGTCATAGAAAACTCCAGTGTTTTTTAAGAGAACAACTTACTATTAAGACTATACCTCTCCATGTTTAATAAAAAAGAAAAATAAAAATACACATTTCTTCCAGGTATCATCTGAATACAGAGTACCAAGTGCAAGGTCTTGCACCTGGGTCAGGGCAATCCCAGGCATAGCTACAGGCTGGGTGGAGGCTGGACTGAGAGCAGCCCTGTGGAGAAGGACTTGGGGGTGTTGGCTGATGAGAAAATGAACAAGGCGGTTTCAGTGTGCACTCGCAGCCCAGAAACCAACCGTATCCTGGGTTACATGAAAAGGAGCATAACCAGCAGGTCGAAGGAGGTTATCCTGCCCCTCTATACTCTGCTGCCATGAGACCCCAACTGGAGTATTGTGTCCAGCTCTGGGGATCTCAACATAAAAAAGGAGGTGGAACCGCTCAAGCAAGTCCAGAGGTGGGCGGCAAAGATGCTCCAATGGGCTTGAGCACTTCTCCTGTGAAGACAGGCTGAAAGAGTTGGGCTGGTTCACACTGGAAATGAGAAGGCTCTGGGAAGACCTTACAGCAGCTTTTCAACACTTAATATATAAGAAAGGTGGGGACAAAGTTTTTAATAGGGCCTGTAGTGACAGGAGAACAGGAAATGGTTTTAAACTGAGAGTGGATTCAGACTAGATATAAGGAAGAAATTCTTTACTATGAAGGCCATAAGACACTGGCGCAAGCTGCCCAGAGAGGTGGAAGATGCCCCATCCCTGGCAACATTCAAAGTCAGGCTGGATGGGCCTCTAAGCAACCTGATCTAGTGGAAGATGTCCCTTGCCCACAGCAGGGGGACTGGACTAGATGACCTTTGGAGATTCCTTCCAATCCTAACCATTCTGCGATTCTGTTATAAACTACTTCATAATCACTAAAAAAAAAAAAAAAAGAAAATCCTTAAAAGCTTAAAAATGGCTGAAAAACAGCTTATCTGCAAAAGCAGACACAGAAAACTCCTATCAGTTTGTGATGCCACATGGCTGCAATAAAGTAGACTTAATTATTCCTGAAAGAAGAAAATTACTACATAGGAAATTGATGTCTACCTTTTTCAAGAACATTCTTTCCCAAACACTGGAAAACTGGATCACTACAAAAATACCTTGAAATAATGGCTTCTAAAAATATCAATCATATCCAATACTTCTTTATATATGAAGACAAATATTTACAGTCTTGTGAGGATGATGCATTGTGGCTCAATTCATGTATCCTTTGTAGCTTTGTGATCCTTTCGCAAGGAACAACAAAACAGCTAAGTAATAAGAATAAAGGAAAGCCTAAGCTGTACCAGCATAAAAAAAATGCAGGAAATCAAGTATGTGGGTATTTGGAAGCAGCACTAAGTGGTCCATGCAATACCTTTCTCCATCCTTGATGTAAAAAACTCAAAATAAAGTAGTAACTTTACCTACTGAGCAGTTACTGTTCCCACAGCCCACTGTCTCCCTTGCTGGTAAGGCAGGGCACCTGGCAGCAGAACAGCACACTCTCCTGGAGCAAAGCAATGCCTCTGCCCCACAGTGGAGGCAGCAGAGGGAGGGCAGGGCAGAAGCAAGGAGCTGGTGGTTGTTGCAGCTTTCCAGCAGCAACCCCACACCAGACTTCTGCCTACCATAACAACGAGATGGAAGTTTAAACAGGTTGGGCATGTGGTTGACTTTCCTAACAGGAAGGATTCTCAAAATTGCAGGCAAGAATCTCACATCTGGCACTGAGAACAGGAAGCAGTGGGAGACAGAAGTGTTGGGACTAACCTGCTTCCCTTGTGCAACGCAAACAAGGAGAGGAGATCAGAGCCATGTGAGCACCTAGAAACCTAGCAACCTCTCCCTCCTTGCAAAAAAAAAAAAAAAACTAAACCCAAACAATCCAACAGTGCAATCAGTTTAGTATAGGCTACTTCTGTCTGGGGTGGCAGGAAAAGGGGGTTTTGCTTCTACCTCTCCTTTAGGTCCCAAGTAGAGACCTAATCTCCTCACCACGGGCACCTCATAAGACAGGGCAAGGAGTAAGAAACATCCCAGCCGAGTTCCAAGAAAGCCACCAGCTCAGTGACAAGAGAATGAATATATATTTTCCTTGCAAATCTTCCTTTCAGACACTGCTTAACCTCCAGGACTGCAAAAGCTCAGGCCAAGTGCAGCAGGGATGAAGAACACCTGGGTACTTTTCCCATTCCTCCAGCATGCCTACTCTGAAAAGAAAGACTGGACTCCGGGAGCTAACACTACCTTACCCCACTAAAGCCAGGTACACTTGAAATGGAGAAAGACAGCATTACAAGTAACTAGGAGCAGTGCTTGACAGTAGACATCCCTCAGTGCATCCCTCCTCTCCTTCAGCAAACGAAGGACCAGGCAGGAGCAGGAAAGAAAGTGGAGGAGTACCACACCTGTCCAGAAACACAACATTAATTCTCACCTTCAGCAGATTTTCCTGAGCCACATTACGTGTCAATGGAATACACAGTTTTTCCCTGTGGCTAGCAAGCACCTGACCAGGAACACAAGGTAACTCTTCCCTCTGAAAAGGAGTCCCCTTGACTCTCCTGACAGCACTCTCCCTCTGCACAGAAACCAAGCTTGCAAATAACCATGTTTCTTATTTACACCTGCCATCATGAATATCTTTGGTCAGCACCCCCACCATGGCACCCAGGAGGTGATGCAGCCTGTGGCAGCACAGCTAACAGACAGCTTCATCAGTGGTGCTGCACTGGTGGAGCAAACCAAGCATAGGTGGGAGGAACCTCAGGGAGACCTGGCCTGAAGAAGAGAAGGCCATCAGGGAAGCTGGAGGGCAGCCTGGTAACCACCTGACCACACTGGAAGGACATCGGGCAGCTATGGACGTAGCATAAGAAGTGCTGAAGGAGTGTCCCTACCCCACACACGCTCCCCAGTGCATAACCCATTGCAACAGCATGCCTGCTAAACCCTTGAAGTCCTGCAATAAGCCACTCTTCAGAAGTAATGCAAACTTTGACTGATTATCCTTTCATCACTCAACCTCCTTTCAATATACCTTTTACCTCAGGGTCCTCTTTTTGGTTTCAGCAATATTAACAACAAACCCTAGTCTTACTTTCCCTATGTCTTTCCTGCTCTCTCTAGGGAGCACAGAAGAGTCCTCACAGTGCCTTCCGTGCCCTCTCTTCATAAAGGACAAATTTCAGCTCCATGCCTTGAACTAATGCCAACTGGCTGTGTAACCATACAAAGCTGCTGGACTTGCCACAATTTTGCTGCATCACAAGGCCTTCCCATAGTGATCTTCAGGAGCCAGAACCAGAGGCAATCCCCAGCCTGTGCATCGTGAGGAAATCCTTAAGCTTTCTTCAAGTCAAGATTCTCTTTCCTGGTGAGATGCGTATATCCTTCACAAGGCTGAGGACAGGTCTACTTCTCCAGTGTAATTGCTGGTTCACCCTTGCAACTTCTGTAAAGCTGGGGACAATGATACTCTTCCTCAGGCTCCAAAAACAGCAGGTCTTAAAGCACGAGCAAGTCTTCAGGTCCAGTGTCCACAGCTCACCAGTGCTTTCAAGCAGCAGCACTTTTTATCAGCTGGAGTTCCAGTCTGTACAGAGTTCAGAATACGCATAGGCCTCCAGTTTACCACCCTTCCCTCCCAGATTGATGAGGACAGCACTCTTTGGAGGCTTTTAATAACTTTATTTGCAAATCACGTCCTTTTACGGAAGAGGGCTCATTTTTTCACTGAGGCTCCACAACAAAAGCAAGTGTTGTTAAGAGCTTTCAGGATGCTGCCAGCTTTCAGAGGGTGATGTCCCTCTGAAAGTCTCACAGAGCCCACCACTGCCAAAGCCACGTTCCTCTGCTGCAGGGCGGCACTGACAGCCCAGAATCTGAGCAACAAAGCTGCTTTTTCCTCAAGAAAGCTATGGAAATCCCAGGCTTGCAAGATAGCTATGCTGCCTGCTTTGATTTGTTTCATGTTTAACATGAAGTAAATGCCAATAACTAAGGACTAAATCCCTAATCCAAACTTCTTCGCAAATAAGCGAATGATCACTGATTCTCTGTCCCACTCTGGCTGCAAGGCAATCCTTCACTCCTCTTAAGTAACAGCTTTCTTGAAATTCCAGCAGTGGTCATGTAAACACCCCATCAAAGAAGCAAATTATTGACTTGCAAATATTATTAACTAGGATTTAAATTAATAATGCAAAGTCTCTAGATGTACAAAGGAAAATAAGTAATGCACCTGCTTGGATAAAAGTAATACTGTTACTTAGCTGTGTTACAAATAGAAGTTGCTATTCAGTAAGTAAAATAATTAGTTATTTATATTGTGTCTGAGTACTTCCTTTAACCACATCTTTCGTGAATTCCCATTTCAAAAGTAGAATTTCATGTTTATTGCTACTTTTAGAACAAAAGTTTGGGCTGGTACTTTATATATGACAGAAAGCATTACCCTTTGAAGACCAAAAGGGATTGTTAAGTAAAAGCTGCCAACCAAAAAAGCCTATGCAGCTAGTGCTGTCAACTTTGAAAGATTATTTTTATCTTAAGACAGTATGACAGTAACACACCCAGTCATAATTTAAACCACAAAGTGATGAAAAATTCACCCTGACCCTATCTAAAGTTGCGCTAGTAAGGGAGATGCTCAGTAAGCTCCTACTATTTTGTACCTTCTGCAATATGTAGCCTTTAGTGCAGAGCTATCATCATGCATTTCACTCAAGTGGAATATAAGGGGGAAAAAAAAAAAAAAAGTCCAACAGGAAAACAACTTCGAACACCAAACCCAAGCTAACAGAACAAAGTTAATTTAGTTTACCCTGTAGAGGAATTTTAGCTTATTGAATTCTGCTCACTGAATGATGATTCACCTACAGAATGAAAAACTCTGTGTGGGCTTTATCCTTAGTGGTGTAAACTACATTCCTGAATGCATTAAGTGTTTAAGAGCTCACAAAAGATAAAAGAGGTGATGTCTACATAAAAAAAAGTTTTCATTCTGAGTCACTTGATCTTCAAAATTAAGTGAAATATTCAATTACAGAAAGGACATTTTCTTAAAAACAAAACAAAATCAGGGAAGTAAATGGTTTGCAAGTATAACTAGCATAAGTTTTGTTTTGAATAGGCAACATGAACTGCAGAGGAAAAGAATCCAGGCTTTGGACAAAGTCCTTAGACTGAAAATTTGCCTTCCTTTTTATTTTTTTCCCCCTTATCAGATGTGGAAAACTGTGCACTGTCTTCATGATTAAAGGTACTGATGTAATAGACAGAAGAATGTGAACTCTGGCCTCTGAAGAAGCACACAGTCTTAAAGCTCCCCATCACACCCCACCCAGTGCGGTTCATGTGCACAGAAGACACAGGGCATGAACCCTTGGCACGTTCTTCAAGAAGTACACAGCAATTTACATCCCTCATATTTAATACCAAATAGTCACAATGAAGAGCTATTCTGTCCTAGAATAAAAAAAAAAGACAACTGAATGAAGATATAAAAAGTTATGTGTGCCAAACTTCAGTCAGACTCCTTCCTTCCTTGCCAATTTTAAAAAAAAACAGCATGGTCTTCATCAGAAGGGATATGTTGCTATGGACTTTCGTAGTAGAGGCAGGAAAAGTCTGAGAACTGATCTGATCCAGCCTAAACTTCCCATTGAGGGCTGACAGCTCTTCAGCCTGGTTGTGCAAAAGGCTGACAGCATCCGCAGCTAACAGCTGTCAACAGAGCAACAAAATAATTGGCCTGGGACACAGCCACCTGCTTTTATTTCCCCTGACCCTGATGATAGGGGCCCCCCTGATGATGAGAGGGAAAGTAAGGGAGAAAAAACACAACACAAAGCTGGACTAATAGGGCTGTTCTTCAGAATGAGCCTGGAGCAATGTTCAAATCCGTATCTCAAACAGTAAAACAAAATTGACCTTCACAAGGCCCATCTCTGCTACTCAAATCACCATATTTCTTTTAGCTTTCTCTCTCCCTTTCTGAGAACCCATCCTCAGGTATTACCACAAACACTATGCATCCCAGTTTCATCCACTATAATTGTGATATATATTGAGAGGGTTTCTTTCCTTGCAGAGGTGTTGTGAAGATTACAGTTACAAGACAGCCTGGTACTTCAGCATAGAGAATCAAGGGATATTTTGCAAGCAAAACAAGAAAACCTCTTCAGGGCAAAATTGGGAAAGAGAGCATTGTATAGAAAATATGAGGTGGCCACATGGAAAACGAGGCTTAAAGTTGCTTCAATTATTATCACTGCCTCTGCTGCTCAATGATTTAGACAGAAGTCTTGTCCCCTTCATGCAAACAATAGTAATCTTTTCACATACACATATGACTCTAAATAAACATACACTATGTTAATTTCTTTAACATGAAGGAAAAGGCATAATTGTGCATAAAGCTGTTACAGGTATTTAACTAGAGAATTCTGTGTGAAAAGTTCTTTTTAAGGATTTTCTTCTGTACTCTGAACACCCAAAACTTGCATAAAGCAACAGAAAATTTTGGACATGCAAAACCTGACAGCTTTGCCCTTAGAGAAAAGGTTTAAAAAATTAAAAAAGTTTTAGAAGAAAGCAAAGTATCTCACTCCAAGAAGTACACTTTTTCTTGATGAAAATGGGAGTCATCCAAGAACGGACATAATCTTCCCTCTGATCAACACAGTAAAATCAAACACCAGAAATACTTACAATTCCTAAGGCAAGTTCTTTCTACATCTGCTTTAGGCTATTTTGGCTGTAGCATTTATGTACTCTACTTATTTTGTGCATTAAACACCATAAATATCCCTGTTGATTTGTGATCTATTTGTGGGTTTCAACATACAGCTGTATTTCATTTGGTTGAGAGGACGTTCTGCAAGTAGGACTTGTACACCAATGCATTTCAGGGATAATCATTATTATTTATGCATAAACCAGTGATGCTAACAGCTCTCCTCTATGCCATAGTTCAATCTTACGCTTGTGCACCTATACCTAAGCCTACCGCTATGGGAGAGAGGAAGAACATTTATGCATGATTCACTTTGAAAACAAGTGAACAATCCTTTAGGTTCATGTGGAAGGAATTTTGCACTCCCTTTGCAACACACAAAATACATTTGCAGGCAAAAAAACAGTCATTTCTTCAGAGACAACAGACTTTTCTAAAAGACAATACAAAAATAAGTAAAAATATTCTTTCTCCTTATGAGTAAGCCCCCTCCCCAAATCAGCTTAACCTTCTGTACATATAGAACAACAACCAAGAATTTGCACATGCCTTTGGGGTTCTATTGAGAGTTGCCATCTGCACAAGGTATTTTGTTTGGCTGGCATGCACATAATACATTCTGTTTAGTACATCATAAAAGAAAAGAAGAGTTAGTACTGAAGAATAAGAATACATCTCATAAAAAGAGAATCATGCAAGTTACATCCACCTACCTGTACTAGTGCGATATGTGCCGGTGTGTGCTGGTTGCAGAGGATCCCCCTGACTCTGGCTGAGACTCCTCATAGGGGGCTTCTGATAAACTCTGTCTTCGTAAATAGGATCTATATGGTGTTCTGGAGACTGCAGCGCCCTTAACTCGGAGCCAAGGTGGCTGTGCTGGCTGCTGTAAGATGCCCGAGACCCAGCTGCAAACAGATTTATAAGAGACGAGAGAGAAAAAGAAACTGAAAAATACAGGATCTGACTTTATTAAAAGTTTTCTTGAAAGTAAAAACAAAAAAAAAACCCAAAGAAAACACAGAAATAAACATTTTCAACATAAAAATAGAAACACCATGCAAGACGAGCAACAGCTCCAGTTAATCGCTTTAGTCACGTCATCCAGTTTACTCAAAAACCTCACTTCTTCCAAGGAAACTATGTAGTTTGGTGAGATAGACTTCAATGTATCACCTCTTCTAAATCAGAGAACAAAACCTGCCAACCTTCTCAAAAGCTGTGCAAGTGCAGGAATGCCCTAGACCAAAGGGGTCCACAGAAGAACCAGGAATGGGGGACAGTAAGGAGCAGCAGTCAGAACTAGTTTCACATGTTACACCATATCTTTAGATCTACAAATGAAGTAATTTAAAGCTGATGAGCAGATGTAGTTTTAAGAAGGCTGATCTTTTTGCTGTCTCACTAAAATACGACAGAATGGATGTGCCTTATCAGCATTTTACCCCCAACAGTTAAAAAAAAAAGAAAAAAAAGAAGAAATCGTATTGCCAAGGCTTCCTACAACTTAAATATCTTCCGCAAATGAAAATCTGTTTTAAGGATGCTGTGTTGTTTTTGGTTTTTTTTTAAATATAAATAAGAAGATCAACTGGGATTGTATTAGAAATCTTATTCTACCATGAAAAATACTATTTTCTATCACATTATTTAAAAAAAGAGACTAGCATGTTTCCAGCTGAGTTTACTTTTGCCATTTGAATCTCTTTGTCACTTAGATACTTCAGATCTGTGCTCCATTAGTGAGGTTCCCAAGGAGAATCGCAGGGAAGCCATACAAACATCACTCATAATGAGGGCAGGAATCAAGCCAGTATGCAAGCAACACCTAGCAAAGGTTAGGTCTATACCACAAAGTGATCACATGCTATTTATCTGTTTAGAAAAGAAATCAATTAAAGACAGCATTGCTAATAAGTCTGTGGAGTTAAAATCCTGGGTGTGGGCACTGTTCTACTAACTTCACTTGTACCGCACTACTTTTAGCCATTCCTGCTAAAAATCCCTACCACATTTATTGTGTCATGAGTGGCTCTGTTGTACAAAAAAACACTGGTTATTTTTAAAATGCAAACCACACATATAAAGTAATGTGTGATGGCAACACGAGAGTAATGAGACAGATACACAAGCACAATGTTACTGAGCTTTAACACAAATTGGCTTGAAGAAAAAATAATTTATTCCATTTCCTTCTTTCTAATCAGCTTATGTCATATACGTGTTTTCTTCTGAATTTCTCAGCATGCATGCTTTGAGTGGAACACCTTATTTTCATATTTTTCCCTTCAAATATTTTTCAGATTGACTGGCCATTAGCACAACACTGAAAGTAATTCTGTTGTTTCCATTACTAAAAAGTCTGCAAAGAACCCCAAAGACACATTTTACCTCTAACTACTGCAATTATCCAGGAAGTTGATATTTTTATTACAGAATTAATTTCTTCATGGTCAGCACTTTCAACTTTAACCCTGCCTCTTTGAGACTGACTCTCAAAGCAGCTCAATGGCTTCTCCAAAGTCTAGTATCCTCCAGAGTGGCCTAAAATACAGACTGCTGCGATTATGTACAATTTCACTGTGTACTTCGTTCAAACTGTATTCAGAGAAAAAAATACAGAGAAATGGAGGGCAACATTTTGAAGTTTCAACAGAGCATCAAGAAACCAGACTTGCTACAGAATAAAGAATAACTCCCTTTTGACAAGCACTGCAATTCTTTTGTCCATTTACAAATTCACTTTGCTCTTTGGAACAACAGATTTTACTCCTAATCCTGTTTCCAGTGAACTGAAAGACTTCTCTCACTGCATTTAGTGGCAGTATAACCCAAATACTAAAATGTTCTCAGTTATGCTAGCCTTCTGGTGAGATGGGCTTAATTCAACATCCTTCATACTCTACCAATAGTTCTGAACTTGTCAAGTGTTAATACTAGTCTAATACTAAACAGAAGGATAGTAGCAGTTTATTACATAAATATTAAACGGGTTTATTTGCATACTGCAGATGTTACACTACTGTACTAAACAGTAAACATATGAATAACCAGAGAAACTTCCTGACCAAAACACATTACAGCTCAATCAACCAAGACAAGGAAGATGTGACACACAACAAAAGAAAACCAGTGTAACTTGTCTGAAAACATCTAAGTGGCACTCTAGAAATAACTTGAAGCACCTGAATAACAAGATTATGGATTAAGACCCCAAAAAAAGGCTCAGCATTTAAAACTCTTTCAGGGAGTAACTGCACTATTCCTTTCATATTTCAAGAAAACAAGGATTTCAACAAGTTATTAAAATATTTTCATTTTAAAACCATGAACACTCAAATCTCAGAAATTAAACGCAACAGAAGATGAATATGTTTTATAAAGCTTTATATAAATTACCTCTCAAAAACCATTCAACTCAGTTCTAGTACCAGTTTCAAACAAAACTGATACTTTTCTACAGGCCTAAATATGCAATTTTATTTCCCTATTTCCAAAACTCTCAGACATCAGTATTTAAATACAAAACACTAGCAGCCTTTATAGATCATAATCCTAGTTAAAAAACAGACTAACAAACCAACCCAAAAAAAAAACAACCCAGAAAATTTATAATTAAGATGCAACACCACCATAATTCTTAATGTTTCTATTAAGTTGATATCTAAAAAAACTGGAATAGCAAATTCTGTTACCTATTTAAATCTCTTTTCCATTGTTTTTAAAATTCTTGCATATATTAATTTATTAAAGTCTCAAGCCAGGAGCAACAGGTTTTTATGGTGCGTTTTCCTAAATGTTAATATCAACTAACCAACAGCTATTATAGCAAATTATCTTTGTTGCCAGTGCTGTATCGTATCCAGTAAAGCTCAAGCAAATTTCGGAAAAAACTAAAGCACAATTAGAGCTGAAGTCAACAAAAAAGACAGATTTTTATATCATTAAAAAAAAAGGGGGTTGTGATGGATTTCAGACAATTGCATCCTACCTCATCTAAACACTCAGCCCCTCCACCATATTCTGCTGTTACTTTTGAGGACACTTGAAAACAGTTAAGGTAATAAATCAAAGCAAAGACCATGAACTATAAGAACTGATGGCCTGAGAGAGAGGTGTAACACATCTCCTGCCTGCATCTTGGGTTAGCAGCAAACCACTACATCCTTTACTACCTGCAGCTGCAAGCTGATCTGTATCATCTGCTTCAAAAACCCTTGCATTAAGCAGTCTAAAGCTCACCGAGATTGGAAAAGCAATAAGGTCTGAATGGAAAAGCAGTAATCAATATACTACCAGGAAGCAATAAAACATCAGATTCGCAACATCCATTAGCATTCTCACATTCAAGGAGGCTCACTGCCCTCAGAAGCAGTTTCCCTAAACCCAGAAGCATCATGAATGCATCACTCACCCCAAACTGCACTTGTCTAAACCCTGCTTTCAAACAGCTGCCATCCCTCCACCTCACTAATAATGCCACAACGCTCTGGGCTGCCTGAAACAAGAGCAGTGATGTGGAGCAAGGCCACATGCAACTCTCCTGCATATTTTGAAAATGGATTCATTCCCCCTCCCTGACCAGCCCGCCCCTAACAGCAAAGATCTTTTTCCTCGGAGAAGTATAAAGCATAAGCCCAAATACAGGCCTACATACAAGTTCAAAGAAAACTCATTATTAAATTTTCAGTTCTGTAAGCTGTTAATTACAGATGATGTATTTAGCATCAGAGCAGACACAGAACTCTAATGACCATGGTTGTGAAAGAGTGGATTTTTTTTTTTCTCCCTTCTAGATTAAAAAACAAAACAGCAAACTCCCAAAACACTTAGAAGTGCTAAACTGTTATTTTAGAGGATGGAGAAACCACTTGATAATCAAATCCTCAAATAGTCCAATCTCTAGTTTGGCAAACGACTGAGAAATTATTTGACTGCAATACCAGAGATGCATCACATCAGACAGTATGGAAAGGACTCAAAGGCCAAGGACCAAAAGTCTCTAAAATAACTGAGAGAGACATCAGAAGTAAAACAAGCAAAAAAAAAAAAAAAACCAAACCAAAACTCACAACAAACAACAACCCCTAATGCAAATAAGGCGCTTAGAAAAAAAAAATACATCACACAAACCAGAAACTAGCTAACTGGAATAAGAAAGCACACAGAAGAGACTTTCCTGTCGTCAGGTATCCTTGAGACTGAAACCTGATTGAAAGCAAAATGAGCCTTCTTCCACATGTCTGTGGAGCGTGTAAAATTAAGACTGTGGTCAGGCCTCAGCAGAATTATCTTGTGAGCCCCCAGCCAGGTGAATCACATTAGGGCAAAGGTGATAACCTAGAACCAGCCAGAAGTTTTACCAGATGAAGATACCACATTCCTACAATTTTTGTCCTCCCACATTCCAGAGGGGCAAAAGGAAGAACTCGAGAAGAGTGCAGTCGTACCTAACTGGATCAAAAAGGCAATCTCTACCCTTTACACTTAAAAACCCACCACCCTACTAGATGAAATATGTTCCTCACATATTCACAGATGTCCCTCAATAGTACAGGGAAATGGTTGTTTCCTAGGAAAATGCTCTTTTTTGACAAAGTTTCACATTCCACAGTAAGAAAAATACTGTACTCAGACAAGTGTAATGTGAGAGAAATACACACACAAAAAAAAACAACCCCTAACTGCTCTTCGGAGCTTCTGTAGACTGTCATGGAAACAAATATAGCAGACACACTTAAATGACGCTACTAATCTGACAGTTTAGGTCAATAAAGTAAACCACTATATTGACAGAATTTGTCATTTCAAGAAACTAAAGATATTAAAACTATTCAAATTAATGGGTACACAGGCATTTACATATATTTTAATAAAGCCTGAACAGTTTTCATGCATGCCACTAGTGAAAGAAAGCCTTTGCAACCAGCCATCCTGCCTTGCTGCAGCCCAAAGAAGTCTTGCAAGTTCATGATTCTCTCTAAACACCTCTAATAGCAAGATCATACTCTACTGCCCTCCTCCCAGGATTTAAGAGTTCACTGGAAACATGAAGTACATAAGTGATCATCTCAACACAAAGATTTGACCAGATAAAACTGTCCAGCTTCCATTTAGAACTCCTCTACCACAAAACATATTCAAGAGCCCTATTAAATATTTTTTCCTTATGTCTATGATACAGGGACATCATTGATGAGGTAGAGGCTGAAGATGAAGCTCCGTGACCATTCTATTGTCACTTACCAACAATGCATTTACACTTAACTTGGTTACAACCCCACATATTTTAACAAGAAGTGTATATCAAGCTACTTGAGGCTCTATGTAGCAAACTCAGACTCCAAACACAGTATGACATGCTGCACTCAGAAGATTTGATTTTCTAACAAAAAGGATTTACCATCCACAACAGTCTGTACAGTTTTTTAATTTCAACTATAATAACAACATTGCTCATGTAATTTGCATTGAGTTTTTCTTAGATGACAAGTTAAAACCAAATCAAACCAAACCAAACCCCCCAACCCCACAGGATGGTAATGTTGAGATAAGCCCATTAGCAAGAAGAGACTGCAGGCACAGAAATTAAAAAGAAAATCACAGCAATTTTATAGCTTTGGTATGGTGCATGCTTTCCAGAGGACTGGAAGAACTTTCTGGTTTAAATGGCACACCAAGGCTGAAAACCCTTTTGGACATAAGTTTCTTGTAGATGCTTGCCTTGAAATGCTACTGTCCTTACAAGGAAGGAATACTAATTATACAGTAGATAGGGTCACAGCAATTCTGTGATTCTGAAATTCTGGATTTCTGAAAAAAAAACAACATATGAGGGACAGGATATGGATAGTAGGATTGTTACTGTGAATTCATATGTAATAAAACCTGTTTTACAGACAGTAATTTGGTTTACATGGTAAAGAAATTAATGTGCACCCAAGTGCAGAATCATAGAATCATAGAAGAGTTAGGGTTGGAAAGGACCTCAAGATCATCTAGCTCCAAAGCCCCTGCTCTGGGCAGGGACACCTCCCAGTAAACCATGCCAATCAGCAGCAAATACACCAGATAAGAAGTCAAACGTTCGTATCTAGACTTTTGATATTGACCTTTTTTTTTTGCTGGAAATTTATGCAGAAGCATCTCCAAAATGCTTGTCTGAATGCATGCTTCTACTCCAACAATAGAAAAGGACTTGTATGATCTACAACAAATGTCACTATAAACAAAACTAAAAGAATTCAGATAGTGGAAATGTTCCAGCAGCATGTGATGAAAAGTACAATGCTGAAGAGAAGAAAATGTATCTAACCCAGGTAGTGAAAGCAAACACAAATTGTTAAGCCATGACAGATGGTTAAATTAACCAGTAAGACATGACAGACCATATGGCAGTACGAGCTAATGCACACCTAGGGTGTGTCAGTTTGTGCCACTAGCACATCAAAGATCTGCATTCACCAGAACACAGTATGCAGCTAATTCCTTTTAATTGGGTTTAGAATTTTTGCAAACATACATTTCTCACCTCTTTATATTTTACACGCACATAAAATTCATCAATTTGGGAGTGAAGTTTTACTTTCGCCAAATACTGAAATTAAAGATTAACGGAAGTTCAGAATTAAACCAATTTTTGTCTTGATATTCTTTTTCCATCCTTACTACAGTATTCTGTCTGTGGCTCAAATTTATTTGTACAAATAAAGAAGAAAATAACACTATTACTGAATTGACTGATTACACACGGTGCCTTTCAATTTACATCAAACTCTGGATATCTGGAAAAAAATATGGATGTGCTACTTTGACACTCCCAATCCATGCTGCAGGAGATCACCACAAAACAATTACATGCTACAACATACCAGCTACAAGAACTGGAATAACAGAGCTGTCACACCTGTAAGTATCTACCTTAGACTGTTTTTCCTCAGGTTTTTGACTTAAAAGACTTGAAGTGCAATACGCATGGCTTGGAGTATTTCTGGTAAACATTGCACTGTCAAATCTATTAGTAGTTTCACTGTCAGGATACTGTCATGTTCAGCAGTATGACTCACACTGTGGAACCTCCCAGACACAATTTGTCCATTAACCAGATTAAGTATCTTAGGAAAGTCTTCTCAAAAAGGATTGGCTTTGGCTGCTTAACAGAGACTGCAAAACCAGCCTCTGACCTAGGGTTAACACTTTTTTCATCAGTGCTAAAAAGAAAGGAATGTAGGGAGAAAAAGGAGAGTAGAGACGAAAAAGGATTATATATTTTTAAGTGTAATAAACAGGCCCAAAAAAACTTAAAAAAAAATCATTTGATAAAGCTTACTATGTCTTATTAGAAGTATCTGGATAATCTTTATTCTACTTAAACTAGTTTTTAAACTAAGTATATTTAAAGAGAAAAGTTTAGAATATTTTCTTCAGTTGTCTATGCTTGCTTTTTAGTCATGAAATGTGACTTTATTGTTTCAGTTATTTTAATTCCAAAAATCTAGGAAAAATAGATAAACAACACTTATACATCATAAATACGTGATGTTTCCTCACAAGCATTTTCTTTCTCTTGCTGCTGTCCTCTCCCTGTTGAAAAACATTCACCTGCTTAAACACTTTATCAAAACCAAATTGTTAGTGGGAAAAGAGAAGTGTGACTGGAAGAAAACAGATAAGAGACAAAGATAGCCAGGAAGAAAGAACAGATGAAAAGTGACAGACAAGTTCAGAGAGATAATTCCCATTTCATTTCTGATCTAGGGAACTGTAAGTGAAGAATAAATGAAAACCAAAAGCTGCTCCGAACCAACTGCTACAACACAGTAACAACTGGCTGTCAGCAAGGCAGAAAGTGATAGGTAATTTTTAAATGTTTTTTTTTTTAAATTTTCAACTGAACGATCACATTGGGTACCCTTTTATTCTTCTTTACCCTCCCTTCTCTTAAGCTCTGCCTCTTCCCTACTCTACAACCTTGCCAGTTTTCCCTTGAAGGAAGGGGAAAGAAGTGCTATGCACGACTGGGAACAGACACTGCTACACCCTTTCTAACTTTCCCGCTCACTAACTGCTTTTGACTGGGGGCTGAGCGCCTCAGCAGCAGGATGATGTTACTAAGCAACAATGCTGAGCAGCCATGCATATGCTGTTTGGATAGTTCACCACAGCTTCAGGACAACTGAACATAGTTTCAAGCCTTCGTAGCAGGAAAGATCTTTTAAGTTTTGCTAAGCATCTTTATCTTAGTGAAAGGTAAAAGTTCACTCTTGCAAATTTTGCACTGTAGAAGCCCAAGCTGCGCTGTGGGCTCTGGGCTAAAGTAGGTGCTATGACAACGCAGTCAACTGGACAAGTAAAGGAATTAAAATAATAGTGGATACAGACAGGCATGCACCAAAAGTAAATATCCAAAAGATACCAAGGCCAACCAAACAAAAAAAAACCCCAGCATGAGGTATTTTGCAAACCCCTAGTCAGCATTTGTTTGACAAGGACTGCAAATCAAAAGGAAGAAAAGTATGTCTTTAATTCCCCAAAACTGGATCTTCCTTCCTTCCCAAGATACAAGGCTGTACCAAGGAATACCTAGGGACTCAATTTCTGCCTGCTAAGCAGCAGCGTATATTAAACATCTTTCTAGGGTTAGAGACCACTTCCAGCAGCACTAATGATCTGCTAAAAAGCATTGCTGATGCAGAATTATTCAGACACTATTCCACTTATGTCTACCAGTGAAAACTTAACTTTTAGATCGTGCTTAACACTGTGGAAAGCACAATAGCTAAAAATCTCAGCAACTCACAACTCTCCCCAAAACGAGCATCTGCTCAGCCAACCATAAACGGAGTGAGTTCACACAATAACTCTTGCACAGGCAAAAGGGGAAAGCCTTACCAGATGGACTCGGCCCTACACATGGAAACAGGAAGAATATCAAGATCTTAACTCCAAGTAGAGGTGGAAGTCCCAGTGTTGGCACAGAAAATTCCTTAACAAACATGTTTTGTGGAACAGTGGTTCCCAAAGGGAAAACAGTCACTGTGTAGCACTATGAGAAGGGTAATGAAGTGTCAAGTCTGTTCAGCTACAGTATTTCTCAACTGGCTTTTGCTGGGCAACTTGAATTTCTGATCTAATCATACTGTCATTTCTGGGAGTTCACAGTTCCAACAAGTGGCTTTCCTGCTAACAAGAAAAATGAAAATATATAGCTCCAATGAAACCTGACCATGTGTGTATCTTTTTAAAAAGTACTGATCTAAAATGAATATTGCACATACTTATTTTGCAAACCTGCGTTCCAGCCTGATACTCGCAACTGAAACCCAAGACCCCACATGTGGTGTTTGCTCACATGAGAGAATCTAACTTATCTTCTGTAATTCCTTTTACACATCGCATACTATTAGACGTGTGAACAACGTTAACTTTCAAACTTTCTACCTGCAACTTGCAGTTCATTGAGAGAATGGAGAAAAGCATCGGGTAGCATTTGTTCTTTTATATAAAGCTATCTTTGGAAGAATACTGAGCACCTTCTCCTCCTCAGTGAGTATCTGCTTGCAGACCCTGGTTTCTAGAATTCACCAAGACCCAACGTATAAATCTTCAGTGTTCCAGGGGAAAAACTGAGGTTCATTGTCTTTCCTTCAGCGCCAAAACCAAAAAAAGGGAGGATCTCTCTGAATATTCTCTAACACACTACATTACTCATCAGTTTTCATTATCCATTAGAGACTCACTGCATTTAAAACACCAGAATGAAAACATGGAACTTATTAAATGTATACATAACCAATTTGAATACAATCTAACTAAAGAATTTAGCTATGCCTGTAACAAAGTTTAGGCCAGCAATTACCCACTTTTACAATTACATTTAGTAGATTATCATAGCATTACTCTAGCTCATTTTAGGTTGTTACATTACATACACACCAAGACCTCTGCTAAAACACTTAAAATAATCTCCTATTATTTAAATCATTATAATCTACAGTGATTCTAACAGGCTTGCTCTAAATAAAAGATGCAAAAGACATGCTGAATGTAGAAACAAAGAAAAGGAATACTATTAACACTGTGATCATGAGAAGTTTAAGGACTTAAGCAAAGTTTATGCTGTAGCAGCCATTGTACCCTGTAAAATAAAGTTTTCTCTTCAAACTCATTATGCCAGCAATCACACAACAGTAAGCATTTAGTATCCAACTTCCAGAAACTCAGAAAAATATCTTATGTAAATCCTTCCACAATAAGCAGCAAGCAAAAAAGGAAATGGACTACAGATATTTTTCAGGAACTTGCTAAGGGGGTGGGAGGGGAATAATAAAAAGAGACAAGTAAGTAAAAAAACAAAATCAGAAGAGACTTTGCAATGTGCCACTAATCTCAAAAAAATCAGATTATCCCAGAAAAGCATGGTAAGGAAAAGACTGTGAAGAAACAGACCTGTCACTTGAGCAGAGTCCATGCTAAAAAGAAATGGCCAAAACAAATGCTGTGAGAGACAAATGGTGACAGAAGGTTGCCATCAAAAGGGAAGCCGACCACAGATAGGAAACGTAAATGTGTTCACAAGAGTTTGCAATAAATCACTGGAAGGGTTCAGCTTCAATAAGGGCTTTCAATCAGAAGGATAAGATGCATGTCTTTTCAAAGGTGACAAACACTTGAGGGATACTGAACTGTCCCCACAAGTAGTTCCTGGTCATTCAAAAACACAAACTAAGATCATTCATATGTCAAATGGCTGCCTCATCTGTGAAGCCAATGTTTCCATGGTCAAATGGCTGGCTGAAGGCATTTGCCTGATTTTTCAAAAGCAGTCTGAGACCTACTGCAGACTGAGAAAAACTGTGACACGCCATCCATCACAATCTTGATAAGCTTCAGAGAAAAAGAGATTCTCTGCTAGAACAGTTAATTCTTGAAGTCCCAGACTCACAAGACAGTACCTTGTGCCTACCTTGCAGGGTAGTACACAAATAAGATCACTTTGGAGAAGACTACTCAGTTATGTTCACATATAAAGCATTAGCTTCAACTTCCTGCCAAATCAGCTCAAGATGCAACACAAGACAAGGATGACATGACCTAGACAGGACCTCCAACTTCAGACTGAATGAAATGCAAAATTATGATAAATAAGCCTTGAAAACTTTGTAGCTTTGTGGGAGACCAGACACAGTGCAATCATGGCTCTATCTTCAACAGTTTCAGTTCTTCAAGGGAAAACTAATTCTAGCCAAACAAATCATAGCTGGCTACTCAAAGCCCAAAAAGCAAAGCCGGCTTGTGAAAACAAGCCACTCACTTTTGCCCTTAATTCCCTCCTTCATCAGATGCTACTATCTTAGAAGTTGCAAAGGGCTTGACTGATACTGTCTTTGAAAAAAGGCTGGCAAATCCTTCACCAAATTAATTATTCTTACGAGGTTTCAGTAGTCTTAACCTCCATTAACTAGTACATAGTATAATAATAGCTGCTATGTAAGCTGTTAAGATAAGTAGGAAAAACACAGTTCTGTGTACAACAGGCTTCTAATTTCTTGATCATCCAGGTAGATCAGAAGAGAAAGTGAATGGGAACAGTCCTCCTGTCCACAGAGGGTTATAGTTGTATACAGCTCCCCAAATGAAGTCCTAACCACACAAAGCACTCCCAATGTTTTCTTGTTATGTGATTAGGCCATGAAATATTCTATTATGTTCCTAATATAGGTGGATGAGACATACTACAGTCAAGCAGGTCACCAAGGTCTTTTCCTACTCTTGTTTTCAGCCAAAGATCTCTAATTTGTAACTAGCTATTAGCTGTGTTATTAGCTCGGCTCCAATTTTATTTTCTCTCCCACCTGCAAAACTCTTTCCACACAAGATTTATCATCCTCACTTCAGAAAATGCCTTCTAATATTCCACCATCAAAAAGTCTCCTTGGCATATTTCAGGGACTTGTGCCAAGATAATAACACAAAAAAGTATTTTTTCGAGTGGCTTGAAAGAGTTCTCCTTGTGGGACTTTATTAGTAGCATCCTTCCTTTCCATTAATTTCATTTTCAAAATGACAAACTGACAATGCTCCTTTGCCCAGGTCCTTGTACCACTATGGTCTTGCACGAATATCCATCTTCTGTAGCTTAACTGAACATTTCCCAAGTGGCACTATAGAAAATGTGCACTCGGAGCCCTTATAGGAATAGAAAGACATCAAATATAATCAGTAAGCAGGTTATTCCAGTACAATCTGGTTTTGGTGAACTCATGTTGCAAATTATCCCATTAACTATTTACCACCTTCACCTCTTCAATTACCCCTTCTATATGTTTTTGTTTTAATGTCCAACAAAGCACTATGATTAGCTGGTCTGCAATTTTTCTTCTACTCAGTCCTCCCTTTCTTTAATGTGTATTAGCCCCAAACACACAAAGGGCTGTCCTCTCATTTCCTTTCACCTTCCCCTCCCCACTCCCCAACATCTGAAAGAACCCAACTCACCCTCCTCCATTGATCATGCTCCCAGGACTTTGTATCAAAGTCTTTGACGAGCTTATGGCACTTTTTGGTGAGGAAGTGTAAACATGGCTGCATCCTTGCCGAACTGCAATGCTCAGAGAAGGGTGCGGGTGGGGGAGGGACCCATAGAGGGAAGTCCTTTTGCTCTCCAGGCACAGGAAATCTACCCCAATATCAGGGGGTCACAGCTCCTTCTCCACCCTTGCCTTCCACACAGGCAACATTCTATAAACCCAGGGAGAGCTTTAGTCCTATGATCAAAAGGTTTTACTGACAGAGATCAGCACAGCTGGCTATCTGATAAAGAGGATGGCTCATACCTGGGTTGGAAGGGGGAGGGTTAGGGCCATAAGGCAAGATAAAAACATATGCTACGGAAGAGGTAATAATAGAAAAGCTATGCAAAAATTTCCTCAGAAAAATGAGTTGCCTTGGATTTAAAACCACTCTTAGTCAAATTAATATGGCACTTTTCTAGTCTTCACTTATACACTACAAGTTGCAACTTGATGTACTTATTAAAAATCTATGTGATCCAAGTGGTAACTTCATATGCCATGCCTTATAATTGTAAGATTAGTCATCACTTGGTCCTTCTCATTTCAGCATATTAAATTTTGACTTTTTCTTCTATTCACTTATGATTATATACAGTTCCATGAATTCATTATTAGACAGTACCTCACTGCCCTCTGTAATAACACTTTTATAAAAACGAGAAGTATGGTGTTCGTTCTGGCTCCATACCCAGGTGATCTTCAAGTTTGACCCTACAGTTATAGAAAAATTGCCTCATTTATCTGCCATGATTGTTCACAGAACAAATACAGTCCTGTGCTGTTTCTGGCAGCCACCAATGATAGCTAGCATATTTCTCCTGTGAACACTTCAGCTCGTAACACTCCCCACCCAAGGTTTCGCCCTACATAAAGGGAGCCCAACTCAACTCTTCAACTTGTAATCTTCTTCCTACCATAGTTAATCGCTTTACTTTTGAACAGAGCCACCTCTATGTACTCCTTTAAAGCTAGTGCTTGCACACAACAACCAAGAAATATATTAGATAACCCAACAAATGAATGCTTATGCTACTTGTGAGCTATGTGCTGACTTTCTAGATCTCAGCTACTCCACCTACTGCAAACAGTTTGTGTGACACAGCAACTGTAATAGATGGAAATTTTCACAACAGTAAAAATGAAGGGCATGTTCCTGCTTCACTCAAACACCTGAACGCCATGAAGGACTAAAGATTTCTGTCACTATTTATTGAGACTTCTGTCAATGTTTGACAAACATTTCCAGGTTACAGGATAAGGCCTTGCATTGGGGTTTCAGACCCTGAGGAAACTACAGCTTCCACATGTGCCTTTTTTGCCCAGTGCACAAGCAAGACAAATACAGTCATCCCAATTTAGACTCTACAGCACAAGCATTTCCACTTGATGCCACAAACCCCTGAGTATCAGAAATTTGAGTGAAGGGGCTTCTCCTTGCCTAATACTCCCTATCAATACAACAGCACTCTCACCTGCTCTGAAAAAGTGAGTTCAAGGCCAAAGATGTTTGGGAGGACTCAGAATCATGCTCCTGGCAACAAAAGAGGACACCAGGTATGAGAGGACACCATTCAGATCTCAAGGCAAAAGGGGTGGTGACAGGCACAGACAAGACTCTGCCTCACTTAGCGCACCCTCAAGAGCCTGAAGTTTAGATGCATCACAGTTCACAAGGCCTCAGCCTCTTCCTGTAATCTCGCATACTAAAAATAATACAAACCAAAATAAGCAAGACCCAGCTATATGAACTGGAAAGCCAAGAAAAATAGAAGAATTCCAGCTCCTTGAATTAACCATCTTTCTTCTAAGGGCACTGACTGCCAGCTTTTTGCCAACTTCAGCTTGTCCTTGGGCTTCTTTTCAGCACATACGTAAGCACAGAACTGTTAAACTCTGCTCTATGCTTAAGGAATTCATTCCAGTGGCTTGCATGCTTCCATTTGAATCCTGCCTTTCTGATGTACACTGCTAATGTTCAGGACCAGAGGCCAGAAACTGCATGCCAGGTGATGTGGTTGCAAGCAGCAGTATGTGGCTAGAAGCATATTTGATGTTACATTTGCCTAGAAGCTCAGAAACAGCCACTACCACTTAGTTAACCGCAATCATTCAGTTAAAATACTCACAGGTTCATAGCAGTTCAATCTATTTTCTGCAATGCTGCAGACTTTTTTTTTTCCTAAAAGCTTGTTACTTTGCAATATTACTTGATTTCACACCCCTCTGAAAGACTACTGGGAGGATCAAACAATTTCACCCTATCAAAACCAGGAAGCAAAGGGAAAGGTCATGGTCAGCATGAGAACAGGACCCAAGTTTAGACGTATTTGTAGTGCTTGCTCACACAGGAAGTCAATGTTCAAGTTCAGTAGCTCAAGTTCAGATATATCCATGTACAAGAGGCCTTCGTATTTAGCTCCTATCAATCATTTCTCTCCTATGAGCAAACTGATTTCATGTAAGCTAGATTTGAAAGAAACAGGAACAAAAAGCATGGCAGCAACAAGATATTTCAGACATCCACCTTACTCCTTTTGCTATATTTCTGTACACTGTCCATTTTGGATATCTTGCCAAGCTGCAACTGAGTACTTGCTGTAAATGTTTCATTTGTAACAATTAATAACATAATTATCGCTGAAGGAATAGGTAGAAGTCGAATTAGCAGCAACGAAAAGCAAAGTGAATGTCAAGTATCATTGAACACTGTGCATCTGTATCAGCTCCAAGACCAAGATCAGCATTTTTAACCTCCACGTTACAATGGAAACAAATACATTGGTATTAGAAAGATACCCAATCTTAAGTCTCCGATTAACATCTGAACTATTACTGGGTGTCTCAAAAATATTCTGTTTTCCTGTCCAAAGGAAAAAGTCTCCAGACCAACAAGAGTAAAAGGAGAAAAAAATAAATCCAAGCGCACTGTCTGTCCCAGAACAAGAGGGAATTAACAATGTTCTCATGTGTAAAGGTTTTGACAGGAGATAAAGGAATTTTCTAGCTAATAAACCCAACTAAACAAAAATTAGGGGAAAAAAAAAAAAAAAAAACAAACCCTAGAGAACACTATTTTGGTTTAAATTAATGAAGCAATTTTTTTCTCACTGTAGAAGAAATACAGGTGTAAAAAGACAACATAGTTAAGGCAAACAACCGAGTGCCTTTTTCATGATGATCAATCATATCAATAGTCCAAGTCCTCCAGCTTATGTTAAAGCCAAAAATATCAAACTTTCCTTCCTTACCAGTCCAAAGAAATGCAATTGCACATCATACCTAGACTGATCTATTAGTTCAGTCCTATGTCTCAGATGGGGATTTTAAGGCACAGAAAACTTTTAAAACTGAGGTGATGTAGACCAACTTTGTTGTCAATTAGCACTTTGCTTGTACCTTCCTTACAAGGAACGCCTGGCCCAGAAGCTGATGAGTTATGCAGTAAAGTTTTGTCTGTATTTGCGAATGTTGGTGGGAATTTGGGTATGATTTAGTCTAAAAAGAATATTTACTGGTACACAGTTTAAATCCCTCAAAAAGGCTAATTTTAACTCAAGTCAGCACTAACACTGTTTTTAATACTATCTAACTACTGTAAGAGTCACTCCTCCCCCATATTGAGGCATGAAAGAAGGGGCTGGATGCATGCATGCTCCACAAGCAGTAATATAGCCATTCTGGTACAAAGTACAGCGTGGCTTACTGGAGAACTGTAACTCTTCACCAGGTATATTTTTGTAAGGATAGAGATGAACCAGTGATATACAGATGATCCAATACTTCCATGCCATTGAAAGGAAATCTAAATCCATGCTAGTGGTAATGTGTATCAGTTATCTTGGGCACAGCTGCATAAGCTGATCTGTTCTGTGTCTGTATGATAGCATACCAAAATGCTGAAACATGTCAACACTCACCATTAAATATCAGTCCTGCAGTAAATCTCAACAGGAAACCAGGGTTCAACATGTTGCATGCAATAAAAAGCATACAGATGGAGAAAGGGCAAAGGAAGAACCCCAGGGAAGGTGGAGAAAAGTGAGGCAAGACAGATGAAGGAGCAGAAGGAACCAGTCAAGACCCTGATAAACTCAGAACTGTTGGTTTGATCAAGAGTAGAAAGCCTATTTTATATATTAATCAATGCCACATTTTTATAATCCAGTGTTATTTCAGTATTAATGCTGCACACATATACAAACAGTCCTACCTCAGAAAGGACAAAACCCTTTCATTCTGCTTTCACAGGGACTTGAAAGAAGATTCTGTTTTCAAACACAAAGCTGAGCACTGGAGTTTTCAGCAGTGGCACCAGGCCTGGCTAAAGGATGCTGCAGCTCTTGTTGAGGTGGAACATGTCACCACTACATGAAGAATAGCTGCATAGTACTTTTTCTACCTAACATTACACAAAATGATCCACACCAACACTGAGATTTCTTAAACCTAACCCTTTAGTACAGCTGATGGAGCGTGACGAGGTCTTTGAACATAATTCTTTGGGGTTTTTCTTTTTTTTTTTTTTTTTGCTTTGGTTGGTTTTTGGTGGGTTTTTCGTTTGTGGTTTGTTTTGTTTTTTTTTTTTTAATAAAGCAATGAATAAAATTACTTGCAATTTTCTTTTGTGTCCCTAGCCTTCCCTAAGCCTGGATGAAAAGGCAGGAGTGGCTTCCCTGTCACATAACCTGAATCACAAGCTACCTCAACAGCCTTTCAGTGCCTCCTCTCTCTTTGCTACTAAGACTACCTACTGCTTCCTTAGTACCATCTGACTGTGGCCAGCGGGACATAGTTCAGAGGACTGTGAAGAGATAGGCACCTGTATGATGACTTGCCTCCTGAAGGGCTTTCCCACGTTTGTGATCCCTACTGTTCTATACATTCCTCTCCTTACAGGCAAAATGGGTTGCATTGGGAAGTTCAACCCTCAGCAGCACCTCACAGCATGGTCCCAGCGTGGAAGCTGTAAGAAGGTTATTTACAAAATGTGCTTTCTGGATTCAGATTACTGCTTGGACAGCCAAGTATGCTTTGGAGCAGCACAGTTAGGAAAACTCCTTCCAAAACTGTAATTGCAGATCACAGTAATGAAACATCTAGACTAAGAATAAACACAGCAAATGTACACTCGCAAGAACCACTATATACACAAGTGCACACATACCCATATACCCACACACACATTTGGCAATGGGGACAGTTTAAGTATAACTAGACTAAAACACATTTCTGAAGACATTTCTAAGGTTACTCAGTTAAAACTGAGTCACTGCATGCTGTTGCACATCTTATTTTAAATTCAAGATGCAGTCTAAGAATTGCCATTTTTGTAATTTCAAGTTGGTTTATAACTGACTTTGTAGGAAATTTAAATAAATAATGCTATCTCTTCAATTAAGTCTTACAGACTCATTTTTGGCCATTTGATGTTTGTATCATACATTTAGCCAATTACAATCTTTCATAAAATTGATCATATCCAAATGTCTTCTCTTTTAAACATCTAAACCTGGTACTGATACCGTTTGGTTTGTTTAGCACATTGAGATCCAGCGGTATTTATGAACCTGATAGCTCCAGCACATATTTCTAATATCATGCCCAAAATTTAAAAACAAATGCATTACCCTGTAATTATTCCAAATAATTATTTTTTCATCCCAGAGATAAGAAAAGATTACTTTGAGTAACATCATACCAATGATGACACATACATACCAATGCAAGCTCACATTAATCACAGTAGGCAAACCATCAATCAGTGCAATGTGACAACTATCCTCCACTCCTCCTCCTCCTCTCTTGAAGAAAAAAACCCAACCAACCCATCTTTGGATGTTGTGAACAAGAAGCAAAAATCTTGTTTATTGAACATTAGCTTTTCAATGTACAACTGCTTGATCTCCTTTTCAATCGGTTTGACTTCTAACACAATGGCTGGAAAACTCCTGTGATAGTATAATATAGTGACAGCTCAAATAGTAAACCTGTTTCAATAAAAAAATGCCTACAGAAGACAAAAAAAAAGATTTATTCCTTAACATCTGATCCTGGCTAACTCTAAAGCACATGTTAACTTTAAGGCTTTGTGTAGTCCACTGACTTCACTGAAGCTAGTGAAAGCCTGGAAGATTAGTCTGGCACTTAATACTGCTAGCAAATGTGTAACTCTGAGATGGCAGGGAGGCCATAAAGAACACACCAAGAATGGCAATGGAAAAGAACCAGTTGAAGCACACAATAGGAAACTTCTGCAAAAGAATGGGTCATGAGATGGAGCTCCCTTCAAGGACTACTTGAAAAGCATGTCACCACTGTGGAAAGAAACCACATGGTGCTTACTAACATACTGTTGCTTAGACATGCAGAGATACCATTCAAAAAACAACATTAAGTCTATCACCTAATACTTATTCACGTTACAGGATTTTCCATTTGTAATAAAATAAAACACTGAGATTTTTATCACGTATCTTAAAAGCAAATCCCTGTGAGCCACAGTAATTCAGAAGCTCATTATGCTTGTTGTGATCTGCACGACACTTGGAAAAGTTAGTGTTGCTTTGACGATTTTTACAAACTGAATAGCAAGTTCAAATGATCAATCACTGTCCCTCTCCCATACTAAAATTCACACAAAAATACCCCAGCCATTTCTTAAATGCATGTATCTAAGTTTTTCTTTCACCTGAGCCATAAAACAATGACAAGCAACTCTTTGCAGTGGGTCCCAAAAAGAGGCAAGGAGGGAAGTACCATGTCACTCAAGATGCAGAAGAAATATTATTAAAAGCTTTTATTTAAAAGCAATACAAGAAAATTAATGCCAGTTTCTTAACATGTATTCAAATCCAAGTAGAAGACCCCATTGGGAATGACCATCTGAGTGCTATTACCCAAAAAGTCCAAAGAAGTCCAAATCAGCACTGCAACTTGAGTCTAGCCTAGGACAAACAGCTTCTCTAACACTGCAGCACTTCAGAATCATTATGGCGGGCCTTACAGCCCATAGAGCAAATTTTGACTAAGATATCACATAGGTTTTATGTTGCAAGGATAAAGAAGATGTCATCTTCAAGAAAGAAAACCCTGTACAATACAAATTCCAATGCTAAAAGTACATGAAGAAAAATATGGAGCATGCCCATTAGAAACTTCCCAAAGCAAAGATTTCTACTCTAGAACAAAGACAAAGAAAATCAGGGAAATGCTGGTAGTTCGTACCCACAGGAATAAGTTCTAAATTGAATTATCCTCTGTTCCATTGATGCTGACAGTTCACTCCATGCCTATTTAGGCTCAAACAAGTCTTAAGATGAAGCTGCAAACTGTCTGCAATACAAAGTTGCTGTCAACTCTGTTTCCACTTTACAAAGGCGTATTTAATACTTGTGGCCAACAATGTGTTGGACTACAGAGGGGAGAAGTTATACTAATGTAATTGCTAAATACACCACTTTGTAACTTCAGACTGAATATCTGACAACAAGATTGATGTGTCCTGAGATCTGGATTTTGGCATCATTTAGTGATACTCTCTCTTCAAATTCTGAACTTCAAAAATAGTGTTATGTAAACAGCAACAAAAAAAGTTCTTAAGTCCCCATACTTTAAATAGGAAAACCCCCAACAAATAGTTCCTACAAGGAGATACATTAATACTCTATTTTATTATCACTTAATTTAATCTGTATGTTTAAACACACTGGAATTATTTATACAGAAAGCTAACAACTGCTGGAAGAAGGGAGAAGAGATGGGTGAGAGGAGAAAGGGGGATCAAAAAAGGTTTCCAGTAAGAAACTTGTGTACCTGCCTGGTATACACAGCCAAATCTCTTTATGTATCCTATTTATCTTCAATTCTATTTATGTCACACAAGAGAACATATGAGCATAGCAGCTGTTACTATAGCAATGAAACTGGGAATTTTGAGAACACAAAAAACCACCCCTGAAGGATGCTCAGTTTAGCAGAGATGGTTTAGGGAACAGTGCACCAGTATCTCACTTCCAGAATCTGTTCAAAGTCTGCAGTTACAGAGATATTATATCAGCTGTAACGACCTATTCCCTATAGAGCACTCGGAGCCAAATTACCGCTACCTATTACTCCGCACAACTTGGTACACCGGGAGTTCCTGCTGAGTAACCCCAAACTTATCAAATACCCTAGAACCGCCGGTAAACCCGGGGAAGAACGAATTCTCTGCAAAGGCCCCCAGTTTCTGATCACGGCAGAGAAGGGATTCACCATAGTAACACACTCCCCACCCTATCCGTGGGCAAGGGGAAGGAGCTCAGCGCCCAGCGCTGCCCGCCCCGCACCCTCCCAACACCGCCACCCCTGCCCGACACCGGGTTGCGCCGGGAGAAGCGAGGTAGTTTCTTGAAGCATCCGGTAGGCAGCCTGCCTCTCCCCACTCACCGCTGCCGGGATGAGAGCCGCAGATCCGCAAACCGCTCTTCTGTCAAACCCACACCGCTCCGTTCCCTCATCGGCCAGCAGCCCCAGGACACGTCGGGGCCGCCGATCCGCCCCGCTCCCCCATCATCCGCGGGCGCGGCGGCACCGTGCATCCCACTCTCTCCCCCCCGCCCCGAAGCGCTGCCGGCCGCGATTTACCTGCGAGGGAGCCGGGTCTCTGCAGGGTGGCGGTGGCGTACAGCTCCTGGGAGTGCTTGCTGTACTGATCGGCAGCGTGAACCAGCCGCTTGGTAGGCGACAGGGTGGCGTAAGTGCCGATGGTGGAGCTTAACTGGTGGATAGGAGAGGAGGAAATGTTAGACTGGACGGTGGGCGGGGAGGTCACTCGGATGGGGGACGGCGACAGTCCCGCCGAGGAGACGACGATGTTGATGGGCGAGCTGGTGCTGTAGGACTTGGCCAGGCGGCTGGGGGACTGCTTCGGGGAGGAGAGGCGCTGCGCGGCGGCGTAGGCGGCGCCCTCGGCGGCGGAGCCGACCCGCGGCAGCTTGGTGGGAGAGCCGCCGGGCTGGG